>JASTWF010000962.1:0-147875 GCA_030390025.1 Squalus acanthias
CACCCTCTCCAATACAACAACAACCATCCTCTCCAATACAACAACTGACCATCCTCTCCAATACAACAACAACCATCCTCTCCAATACAACAACAACCATCCTCTCCAATACAACAACAACCATCCTCTCCAATACAACAACTGACCATCCTCTCCAATACAACAACAACCATCCTCTCCAATACAACAACAACCAACCTCTCCAATACAACAACAACCATCTCACCAATACAAAAACTGACCATCCTCTCCAATACAACAACAACCATCCTCACCAATACAACAACAACCATCCTCTCCAATACAACAACAACCATCCTCTCCAATACAACAACAACCATCCTCTCCAATACAACAACTGACCATCCTCTCCAATACAACAACAACCATCCTCACCAATACAACAACAACCAACCTCTCCAATACAACAACAACCATCCTCACCAATACAACAACTGACCATCCTCTCCAATACAACAACAACCATCCTCTCCAATACAACAACAACCATCCTCTCCAATACAACAACAACCATCCTCTCCAATACAACCATAACCATCCTCTCCAATACAACAACAACCATCCTCTCCAATACAACAACAACCATCCTCTCCAATACAACAACAACCATCCTCACCAATACAACAACAACCAACCTCTCCAATACAACAACTGACCATCCTCTCCAATACAACAACAACCACCCTCACCAATACAACAACAACCATCCTCTCCAATACAACAACTGACCATCCTCTCCAATACAACAACAACCATCCTCACCAATACAACAACAACCATCCTCTCAATACAACAACTGACCATCCTCTCCAATACAACAACAACCATCCTCACCAATACAACAACAACCAACCTCTCCAATACAACAACAACCATCCTCTCCAATACAACAATGACCATCCTCTCCAATACAACAACAACCATCCTCTCCAATACAACAACAACCATCCTCTCCAATACAACAACAACCATCCTCTCCAATACAACAACAACCATCCTCTCCAATACAACAACTGAGCCATCCTCTCCAATACAACAACAACATCTCTACCAATACAACAACAACCAACCTCTCCGATACAACAACAACCATCCTCACCAATAAAACAACTGACCATCCTCCAATACAACAACAACCATCCTCACCAATACAACAACAACCATCCTCTCCAATACAACAACTGACCATCCTCTCCAATACAACAACTGACCATCCTCTCCAATACAACAACAACCATCCTCTCCAATACAACAACAACCACCCTCTCCAATACAACAACAACCATCCACTCCAATACAACAACAACCATCCTCTCCAATACAACAACTGACCATCCTCTCCAACACAACAACAACCATCCTCACCAATACAACAACAACCAACCTCTCCGATACAACAACAACCAACCTCTCCAATACAACAACTGAGCAACCTCTCCAATACAACAACAACCATCCTCACCAATACAACAACAACCATCCTCTCCAATACAACAACAACCATCCTCACCAATACAACAACAAAAACCATACCTCTCCAATACACACAACGATCACCTCACCAATACAACAACAATCCATCCTCTCTCCAATTCAACAACATACCATCCTCTCCAATACAACAACTAACCATCCTCTCCAATACAACAACAACCATCCCTCCAATACAACAACTGACCACCTCTCCAATACAACAACAACCATTCTCTCCAATACACAACAGACCATCCTCTCCAATACAACAACGACCAGCCTCACCAAATACAACAACTACCATCCTCTCCAATACAACAACAACCATCCTCCCAATACAACAACACAACTCTCACCAATACAACAACACCCATCCTTCCAATACAACAACAACCATCCTCTCCAATACAAACACAACCATCCTCTCCAATACAACAACTGAGCCATCCTCTCCAATACAACAACAACCAGCCTCTCCCAATACAACAACAACCATCCTCTCCAATACAACAACTGACCATCCTCTCCAATACAACAACAACCATCCTCTCCAATACAACAACAACCATCCTACACCAATACAACAACAACCATCCTCTCCAATACAACAACAACCATCCTCTCCAATACAACAACAACCATCCTCTCCAATACAACAACAACCATCCTCTCCAATACAACAACTGACCATCCTCACCAATACAACAACTACCATCCTTCTCCAATACAACAACAACCATCCTCTCCAATACAACAACAACCATCCTCTACCAATACAACAACAACCATCCTCTCCAATACAACAACAACCATCCTCTCCATACAACAACAGACCATCCTCTCCAATACAACAACTGACCATCCTCTCCAATACAACAACAACCATCCTCTCAATACAACAACAACCATACTCTCCAATACAACACAACCACCACTCCAATACAACAACTGACCAACCTCTCCAATACAACAACAACCATCCTCTCCAATACAACAACAACCATCCTCTCCAATACAACAACAACCATCCTCTCCAATACAACAACTGACCATCCTCACCAATACAACAACAACCATCCTCTCCAATACAACAACTGACCATCCTCTCCAATACAACAACCAAGACCCATCCCTCTCCAATACAACAACTGAGCCATCCTCTCCAATACAACAAAAAACCATCCTCTCTCTCATTACACAACAACCATACCACTCCAATACAACAACTGGCCATCTCCTCCAAACAACAACAACCATCCTCTCCAATACAACAACTGACCATCCTCTCCACTACAACAACAACCATCCTCTCCAATATACAACAACAATCCTCTCCAATACAACAACAACCATCCTCTCCAATACAACAACAACCAACCTCTCCATACATCAACTGACCATCCTCACCAATACAACAACAACCATCCTCTCCAATACAACCAACAACCATCTCACCAAAACAAACAACAACCAACCTCTCCAATACAACAACTGACCATCCTCTCCAATCAACAACAACCATCCTCTCCAATACAACAACAACCATCCTCTCCAATACAACAACAACCAACCTCTCCAATACAACAACAACCATCCTCTCCAATACAACAACTGACCATCCTCACCAATACAACAACTGACCATCCTCTCCAATACAACAACAACCATCCTCTCCAATACAACAACTGACCATCCTCTCCAATACAACAACAACCATACTCTCCAATACAACAACAACCATACTCTCCAATACAACAACAACCAACCTCTCCAATACAACAACAACCATCCTCTCCAATACAACAACTGACCATCCTCTCCAATACAACAACAACCATCCTCACCAATACAACAACTGACCATCCTCACCAATACAACAACAACATCCTCTCCAATACAACAACAACCATCCTCACCAATACAACAACTGACCATCCTCTCCAATACAACAACAAATCCTCTCCAATACAACAACAACATCCTCTCCAATACAAAACAACATCATCACCAATACAACAATCCACTCAATTACAACAACAACCATCATACTCAATACAACAACAACCAACCTCTCCAATACAACAACAACCATCCTCTCCAATACAACAACTGACCATCCTCTCAAATACAACAACAACATCCTCTCCAATACAACAACAACCATCCTCACCAATACAACAACTGACCATCCTCTCCAATACAACAACAACCATCCTCTCCAATACAACAACAACCATCCTCTCCAATACAACAACAACCATCCTCTCCAATACAACAACAACCATCCTCTCCAATACAACAACAACCATCCTCTCCAATACAACAAATGACCATCCTCTCCAATACAACAACAACCATCCTCTCCAATACAACAACAACCATCCTCTCCAATACAACAACAACCATCCTCTCCAATACAACAACAACCATCCTCTCCAATACAACAACAACCATCCTCTCCAATACAACAACAACCATCCTCTCCAATACAACAACAACCATCCTCTCCAATACAACAACAACCATCCTCACAATACAACAACAACCAACCTCTCCAATACAACAACAACCATCCTCTCCAATACAACAACAACCATCCTCTCCAATACAACAACAACCATCCTCTCCAATACAACAACAACCATCCTCTCCAATACAACAACAACCATCCTCTCCAATACAACAACTAACCATCCTCTCCAATACAACAACAACCATCCTCTCCAATACAACAACTGACCATCCTCTCCAATACAACAACAACCATCCTCTCCAATACAACAACAACCATCCTCTCCAATACAACAACAACCATCCTCACCAATACAACAACAACCATCCTCTCCAATACAACAACAGACCATCCTCTCCAATACAACAACAACCATCCTCACCAATACAACAACAACCATCCTCACCAATACAACAACAACCATCCTCTCCAATACAACAACAACCATCCTCTCCAATACAACAACAACCATCCTCTCCAATACAACAACAACCATCCTCACCAATACAACAACAGACCATCCTCTCCAATACAACAACAACCATCCTCTCCAATACAACAACAACCATCCTCTCCAATACAACAACAACCATCCTCTCCAATACAACAACAACCATCCTCACCAATACAACAAACAACCTCTCCAATACAACAACAACCATCCTCTCCAATACAACAACAACCATCCTCTCCAATACAACAACAACCATCCTCTCCAATACAACAACAACCATCCTCTCCAATACAACAACTGACCATCCTCTCCAATACAACAACAACCATCCTCTCCAATACAACAACAACCATCCTCTCCAATACAACAACAACCATCCTCTCCAATACAACAACAACCATCCTCTCCAATACAACAACAACCATCCTCTCCAATACAACAACAACCATCCTCTCCAATACAACAACAACCATCCTCTCCAATACAACAACAACCATCCTCTCCAATACAACAACAACCATCCTCTCCAATACAACAACTGACCATCCTCTCCAATACAACAACAACCATCCTCTCCAATACAACAACAACCATCCTCTCCAATACAACAACAACCATCCTCACCAATACAACAACAACCATCTCTCCAATACAACAACTGACCATCCTCTCCAATACAACAACAACCATCCTCTCCAATACAACAACAACCATCCTCTCCAATACAACAACAACCATCCTCTCCAATACAACAACTGACCATCCTCTCCAATACAACAACTGACCATCCTCTCCAATACAACAACAACCATCCTCTCCAATACAACAACAACCATCCTCACCAATACAACAACAACCATCCTCTCCAATACAACAACAACCATCCTCTCCAATACAACAACAACCATCCTCTCCAATACAACAACAACCATCCTCTCCAATACAACAACTGACCATCCTCTCCAATACAACAACTGACCATCCTCTCCAATACAACAACTGACCATCCTCTCCAATACAACAACAACCATCCTCTCCAATACAACAACAACCATCCTCTCCAATACAACAACAACCATCCTCTCCAATACAACAACAACCATCCTCTCCAATACAACAACAACCATCCTCTCCAATACAACAACTGACCATCCTCTCCAATACAACAACAACCATCCTCACCAATACAACAACAACCATCCTCTCCAATACAACAACAACCATCCTCTCCAATACAACAACAACCATCCTCTCCAATACAACAACAACATCCTCACCAATACAACAACAACCATCCTCTCCAATACAACAACAACCATCCTCTCCAATACAACAACACCATCCTCTCCAATACAACAACAACACCTCTCCAATACAACAACAACCATCCTCTCCAATACAACAACAACCATCCTCTCCAATACAACAACAACCATCCTCTCCAATACAACAACAACCATCCTCTCCAATACAACAACAACCATCCTCTCCAATACAACAACTGACCATCCTCTCCAATACAACAACAACCATACTCTCCAATACAACAACAACCATCCTCTCCAATACAACAACAACCATCCTCTCCAATACAACAACTGACCATCCTCTCCAATACAACAACAACCATCCTCTCCAATACAACAACAACCATCCTCACCAATACAACAACAACCATCCTCTCCAATACAACAACTGACCATCCTCTCCAATACAACAACAACCATCCTCTCCAATACAACAACTAACCATCCTCACCAATACAACAACTGACCATCCTCTCCAATACAACAACAACCATCCTCTCCAATACAACAACTACCATCCTCTCCAATACAACAACTGACCATCCTCTCCAATACAACAACAACCTTCCTCTCCAATACAACAACAGACCATCCTCACCAATACAACAACAACCATCCTCTCCAATACAACAACAACCATCCTCTCCAATACAACAACAACCATCCTCTCCAATACAACAACAACCATCCTCTCCAATACAACAACAACCATCCTCTCCAATACAACAACAACCATCCTCTCCAATACAACAACAACCATCCTCTCCAATACAACAACAACCATCCTCTCCAATACAACAACAACCATCCTCTCCAATACAACAACAACCATCCTCTCCAATACAACAACAACCATCCTCTCCAATACAACAACCTGACCATCATCTCCAATACAACAACAACCATACTCACCAATACAACAACAACCATCCTCACCAATACAACAACTGACCATCCTCTCCAATACAACAACAACCATCCTCTCCAATACAACAACAACCAACCTCTCCAATACAACAACAACCATCCTCTCCAATACAAACAACTGACCATCCTCTCCAATACAACAACAACCATCCTCTCCAATACAACAAACAACCATCCTCTCCAATACAACAACAACCATCCTCTCCAATACAACAACAACCATCCTCTCCAATACAACAACTGAGCATCCTCTCCAATACAACAACAACCATCCTCACCAATACAACAACAACCAACCTCTCCGATACAACAACAACCAACCTCACCAATACAACAACTGACCATCCTCTCCAATACAACACAACCATCCTCACCAATACAACTACAACCATCCTCTCCAATACAACACTGACCATCCTCTCCAATACAACAACTGACCAACCTCTCCGAATACAACAACAACCAACCTCTCCAATACAACAACAACCACCTCTCCAATACAACAACAACCATCCTCTCCAATACAACAACAACCATCCTCTCCAATTCAACAACAGACCATCCTCTCCAACACAACAACAACCAGCCTCACCAATACAACAACAACCAACCTCTCCAATACAACAACAACCATCCTCTCCAATACAACAACTGACCATCCTCACCAATACAACAACAACCATCCTCTCCAATACAACAACAACCATCCTCTCCAATACAACAACAACCATCCTCTCCAATACAACAACAACCATCCTCTCCAATACAACAACAACCATCCTCTCCAATACAACAACAACCATCCTCTCCAATACAACAACAACCATCCTCTCCAATACAACAACAACCATCCTCTCCAATACAACAACAACCATCCTCTCCAATACAACAACAACCATCCTCTCCAATACAACAACAACCATCCTCTCCAATACAACAACAACCATCCTCACCAATACAACAACAACCAACCTCTCCAATACAACAACAACCATCCTCTCCAATACAACAACAACCATCCTCTCCAATACAACAACAACCATCCTCTCCAATACAACAACAACCATCCTCTCCAATACAACAACAACCATCCTCTCCAATACAACAACAACCATCCTCACCAATACAACAACAACCATCCTCTCCAATACAACAACAACCATCCTCTCCAATACAACAACAACCATCCTCTCCAATACAACAACAACCATCCTCTCCAATACAACAACAACCATCCTCTCCAATACAACAACAACCATCCTCTCCAATACAACAACAACCATCCTCTCCAATACAACAACAACCATCCTCACCAATACAACAACAACCATCCTCTCCAATACAACAACTGACCATCCTCTCCAATACAACAACAACCATCCTCTCCAATACAACAACAACCATCCTCTCCAATACAACAACAACCATCCTCTCCAATACAACAACTGACCATCCTCTCCAATACAACAACAACCATCCTCTCCAATACAACAACAACCATCCTCTCCAATACAACAACAACCATCCTCTCCAATACAACAACAACCATCCTCTCCAATACAACAACAACCATCCTCTCCAATACAACAACAACCATCCTCTCCAATACAACAACTGACCATCCTCTCCAATACAACAACAACCATCCTCTCCAATACAACAACAACCATCCTCTCCAATACAACAACAACCATCCTCTCCAATACAACAACAACCATCCTCTCCAATACAACAACTGACCATCCTCTCCAATACAACAACAACCATCCTCTCCAATACAACAACAACCATCCTCTCCAATACAACAACAACCATCCTCTCCAATACAACAACTGACCATCCTCTCCCAATACAACACAACCATCCTCTCCAATACAACAACAACCATCCTCTCCAATACAACAACAACCATCCTCTCCAATACAACAACAACCATCCTCTCCAATACAACAACTGACCATCCTCTCCAATACAACAACAACCATCCTCTCCAATACAACAACAACCATCCTCTCCAATACAACAACTGACCATCCTCTCCAATACAACAACAACCATACTCTCCAATACAACAACAACCATCCTCTCCAATACAACAACAACCATCCTCTCCAATACAACAACAACCAACCTCTCCAATACAACAACAACCATCCTCACCAATACAACAACAACCATCCTCTCCAATACAACAACAACCATCCTCTCCAATACAACAACAACCATCCTCTCCAATACAACAACAACCATCCTCTCCAATACAACAACAACCATCCTCTCCAATACAACAACAACCATCCTCTCCAATACAACAACAACCATCCTCTCCAATACAACAACAACCATCCTCTCCAATACAACAACAACCATCCTCTCCAATACAACAACAACCATCCTCTCCAATACAACAACAACCATCCTCTCCAATACAACAACAACCATCCTCTCCAATACAACAACAACCATCCTCTCCAATACAACAACAACCATCCTCTCCAATACAACAACAACCATCCTCTCCAATACAACAACAACCATCCTCTCCAATACAACAACAACCATCCTCTCCAATACAACAACAACCATCCTCACCAATACAACAACAACCATCCTCTCCAATACAACAACTGACCATCCTCTCCAATACAACAACAACCATCCTCACCAATACAACAACAACCATCCTCTCCAATACAACAACAACCATCCTCTCCAATACAACAACAACCATCCTCTCCAATACAACAACAACCATCCTCTCCAATACAACAACAACCATCCTCACCAATACAACAACAACCATCCTCTCCAATACAACAACAACCATCCTCTCCAATACAACAACAACCATCCTCTCCAATACAACAACAACCATCCTCTCCAATACAACAACAACCATCCTCTCCAATACAACAACAACCATCCTCTCCAATACAACAACAACCATCCTCTCCAATACAACAACAACCATCCTCTCCAATACAACAACAACCATCCTCTCCAATACAACAACAACCATCCTCTCCAATACAACAACAACCATCCTCTCCAATACAACAACAACCATCCTCTCCAATACAACAACAACCATCCTCTCCAATACAACAACAACCATCCTCTCCAATACAACAACTGACCATCCTCTCCAATACAACAACTGACCATCCTCTCCAATACAACAACAACCATCCTCTCCAATACAACAACAACCATCCTCTCCAATACAACAACAACCATCCTCTCCAATACAACAACAGACCATCCTCTCCAATACAACAACAACCATCCTCTCCATACAACAACAGACCATTCTCTCGCAATACAACAACAACCATCCTCTCCAATACAACAACAACCATCCTCTCCAATACAACAACAACCATCCTCTCCAATACAACAACAACCATCCTCTCCAATACAACAACAACCATCCTCTCCAATACAACAACAACCATCCTCTCCAATACAACAACAACCAACCTCTCCAATACAACAACTGACCATCCTCTCCAATACAACAACAACCATCCTCCAATACAACAACAACCATCCTCTCCAATACAACAACACCATCCTCTCCAATACAACAACAGACCATCCGCTCCAATACAACAACTGACCATCCTCTCCAATACAACAACAACCAACCTCTCCAATACAACAACAACCATCCTCTCCAATACAACAACAACCACCTCTCCAATACAACAACAACCATCCTCTCCAATACAACAACAACCATCCTCTCCAATACAACAACAACCATCCTCTCCATACAACAACAACCATCCTCTCCAATACAACAACTAACATTCCTCTACAATACAACAACAACCATCTCTCCAATACAACAACAACCATCCTCTCCAATACAACAACAACTTCCTCACCAGACAACAACAACCATCCTGTCCAATACAACAACAACCATCCTCACCAATACAACAACAACCATCCTCTCCAATACAACAACATCCAACCTCTCCAATACAACAACAACCATCCTCTCCAATACAACAACAACCATCCTCACCAATACAACAACAACCAACCTCTCCAATACAACAACAACCATCCTCTCCATACAACAACAACCATCCTCACCAATACAACAACAACCATCCTCTCCAATACAACAACAACCATCCTCTCCAATACAACAACTGACCATCCTCTCCAATACAACAACAACATCCTCTCCAATACAACAGACAACCTCTCTCCAATACAACAACAACCATCCTCTCAATACAACAACAACCATCCTCTCCAATACAACAACAACCATCCTCTCCAATACAACAACAACCATCCTCTCCAATACAACAACTGACCATCCTCTCCAATACAACAACAACCATCCTCTCCAATACAACACAACCATCCTCTCCAATACAACAACAACCATCCTCTCCAATACAACAACAACCATCCTCTCCAATACAACAACAACCATCCTCTCCAATACAACAACAACCATCCTCACCAATACAACAACAACCATCCTCTCCAATACAACAACAACCATCCTCTCCAATACAACAACAACCATCCTCTCCAATACAACAACAACCATCCTCTCCAATACAACAACAACCATCCTCTCCAATACAACAACAACCATCCTCTCCAATACAACAACAACCATCCTCTCCAATACAACAACTGACCATCCTCTCCAATACAACAACAACCATCCTCTCCAATACAACAACAACCATCCTCTCCAATACAACAACAACCATCCTCTCCAATACAACAACTGACCATCCTCTCCAATACAACAACAACCATCCTCTCCAATACAACAACAACCATCCTCTCCAATACAACAACAACCATCCTCTCCAATACAACAACAACCATCCTCTCCAATACAACAACAACCATCCTCTCCAATACAACAACAACCATCCTCTCCAATACAACAACTGACCATCCTCTCCAATACAACAACAACCATCCTCTCCAATACAACAACAACCATCCTCTCCAATACAACAACAACCATCCTCTCCAATACAACAACAACCATCCTCTCCAATACAACAACTGACCATCCTCACCAATACAACAACAACCATCCTCTCCAATACAACAACAACCATCCTCTCCAATACAACAACAACCATCCTCTCCAATACAACAACAAACATCCTCTCCAATACAACAACAACCATCCTCTCCAATACAACAACAACCATCCTCTCCAATACAACAACAACCATCCTCTCCAATACAACAACAACCATCCTCTCCAATACAACAACAACCATCCTCTCCAATACAACAACAACCATCCTCTCCAATACAACAACAACCATCCTCTCCAATACAACAACAACCATCCTCTCCAATACAACAACAACCATCCTCTCCAATACAACAACAACCATCCTCTCCAATACAACAACTGACCATCCTCTCCAATACAACAACAACCATCCTCTCCAATACAACAACAACCATCCTCTCCAATACAACAACTGACCATCCTCTCCAATACAACAACAACCATCCTCTCCAATACAACAACAACCATCCTCTCCAATACAACAACAACCATCCTCTCCAATACAACAACAACCATCCTCTCCAATACAACAACAACCATCCTCTCCAATACAACAACTGACCATCCTCTCCAATACAACAACAACCATCCTCTCCAATACAACAACAACCATCCTCTCCAATACAACAACAACCATCCTCTCCAATACAACAACAACCATCCTCTCCAATACAACAACAACCATCCTCTCCAATACAACAACAACCATCCTCTCCAATACAACAACAACCATCCTCTCCAATACAACAACAACCATCCTCTCCAATACAACAACAACCATCCTCTCCAATACAACAACAACCATCCTCTCCAATACAACAACAACCATCCTCTCCAATACAACAACAACCATCCTCTCCAATACAACAACAACCATCCTCTCCAATACAACAACAACCATCCTCTCCAATACAACAACAACCATCCTCTCCAATACAACAACTACCATCCTCTCCAATACAACAACAACCATCCTCTCCAATACAACAACAACCATCCTCTCCAATACAACAACTGAACCATCCTCTCCAATACAACAACAACCATCCTCTCCAATACAACAACAACCATCTCTCCAATACAACAACAACCATCCCTCTCCAATACAACAACAACCATCCTCTCAATACAACAACAACCATCCTCTCCAATACAACAACTACCATCCTCTCCAATACAACAACTACCATCCTCTCCAATACAACAACAACCATCCTCTCCAATACAACAACAGACCATCCTCTCCAATACAACAACAACCATCCTCTCCAATACAACAACAACCATCCTCTCCAATACAACAACAACCATCCTCTCCAATACAACAACAACCATCCTCTCCAATACAAGCAACACCCAATCCTCTCCAATACAACAACAACCATCCTCTCCAATACAACAACAACCATCCTCACCAATACAACAACAACCATCCTCTCCAATACAACAACTACCATCCTCTCCAATACAACAACAACCATCCTCTCCAATACAACAACTGACCATCCTCTCCATACAACAACAACCATCCTCTCCAATACAACAACAGACCATCCTCTCCAATACAACAACAGACCATACTCTCCAATACAACAACAACCAACCTCTCCAATACAACAACAACCATCCTCTCCAATACAACAACAACCATCCTCTCCAATACAACAACAACCATCCTCTCCAATACAACAACAACCATCCTCTCCAATACAACAACAACCATCCTCTCCAATACAACAACAGACCATCCTCTCAATACAACAACAACCATCCTCTCCAATACAACAACTGACCATCCTCTCAATACAACACAACCAACCTCTCCAATACAACAACAACCATCCTCTCCAATACAACAACAACCATCCTCTCCAATACAACAACAACCATCCTCTCCAATACAACAACAACCATCCTCTCCAATACAACAACAACCATCCTCTCCAATACAACAACAACCATCCTCTCCAATACAACAACAACCATCCTCACCAATACAACAACAACCATCCTCTCCAATACAACAACTGACCATCCTCTCCAATACAACAACAACCATCCTCACCAATACAACAACAACCATCCTCTCCAATACAACAACAACCATCCTCTCCAATACAACAACAACCAACCTCTCTAATACAACAACAACCATCCTCACCAATACAACAACTGACCATCCTCTCCAATACAACAACAACCATCCTCTCCAATACAACAACAACCATCCTCTCCAATACAACAACAACCATCCTCTCCAATACAACAACAACCATCCTCTCCAATACAACAACAACCATCCTCTCCAATACAACAACAACCATCCTCTCCAATACAACAACAACCATCCTCTCCAATACAACAACAACCATCCTCTCCAATACAACAACAACCATCCTCACCAATACAACAACAACCAACCTCTCCAATACAACAACAACCATCCTCTCCAATACAACAACAACCATCCTCACCAATACAACAACAACCAACCTCTCCAATACAACAACTGAGCAGCCTCTCCAATACAACAACAACCACCCTCACCAATACAACAACAACCATCCTCTCCAATACAACAACTGACCATCCTCTCCAATACAACAACAACCATCCTCACCAATACAACAACAACCATCCTGTCCAATACAACAACTGACCATCCTCTCCAATACAACAACAACCATCCTCACCAATACAACAACTGACCATCCTCTCCAATACAACAACAACCATCCTCACCAATACAACAACAACCATCCTCTCCAATACAACAACAACCATCCTCTCCAATACAACAACAACCATCCTCTCCAATACAACAACAACCATCCTCACCGATACAACAACAACCATCCTCTCCAATACAACAACTGACCATCCTCTCCAATACAACAACTGACCATCCTCTCCAATACAACAACTGACCATCCTCTCCAATACAACAACTGACCATCCTCTCCAATACAACAACTGACCATCCTCTCCAATACAACAACAATCATCCTCTCCAATACAACAACAACCATCCGCTCCAATACAACAACTGACCATCCTCTCCAATACAACAACTGACCATCCTCTCCAATACAACAACAATCATCCTCTCCAATACAACAACAACCATCCTCTCCAATACAACAACTGACCATCCTCTCCAATACAACAACAACCATCCGCTCCAATACAAGAACATCCATCCTCTCCAATACAACAACAACCATCCTCTCCAATACAACAACAACCATCCTCTCCAATACAACAACTGACCATCCTCACCAATACAACAACAACCATCCTCTCCAATACAACAACAACCAAGGTCTCCAATACAACAACAACAATCCTCTCCAATAGAACAACAAACATCCTCTCCAATACAACAACAACCAACCTCTCCAATACAACAACAACCATCCTCTCCAATACAACAACTGACCATCCTCACCAATACAACAACAACCATTCTCTCCAATACAACAACTGACCATCCTCTCCAATACAACAACAACCATACTCTCCAATACAACAACAACCATCCTCTCCAATACAACAACAACCATCCTCTCCAATACAACAACAACCATCCTCTCCAATACAACAACAACCATCCTCACCAATACAACAACTGACCATCCTCTCAAAAACAACAACAAACAACCTCTCCAATACAACAACAACCATCATCACCAATACAACAACTGACCATCCTCTCCAAAACAACAACAACCAGCCTCTCCAATACAACAACAACCATCCTCTCCAATACAACAACAACCATCCTCTCCAATACAACAACAACCATGCTCTCCAATACAACAACAACCATCCTCTCCAATACAACAACTGACCATCCTCTCCAATACAACAACAACCATACTCTCCAATACAACAACAACCATCCTCACCAATACAACAACAACCATCCTCTCCAATACAACAACAACCATCCTCTCCAATACAACAACAACCATCCTCTCCAATACAACAACAACCATCCTCTCCAATACAACAACAACCATCCTCTCCAATACAACAACAACCATCCTCACCAATACAACAACAACCATCCTCTCCAATACAACAACAACCATCCTCTCCAATACAACAACAACCATCCTCACCAATACAACAACAACCATCCTCTCCAATACAACAACTGACCAGCCTCTCCAATACAACAACAGACCATCCTCTCCAATACAACAACAACCATCCTCTCCAATACAACAACAACCATCCTCTCAAATACAACAACTGACCATCCTCTCCAATACAACAACAACCATCCCTCAATACAACAACAACCATCCTCACCAATACAACAACAACCATCCTCTCCAATACAACAACAACCATCCTCTCCAATACAAAACAACAACCATCCTCATCCAATACAACAACAACATCCTCTCCAATACAACAACAACCATCCTCTCCAATACAACAACAACCATCCTCTCCAATACAACAACAACCATCTCTCCAATACAACAACAACCATCCTCTCCAATACAACAACAACCATCCTCTCCAATACAACAACAACCATCCTCTCCAATACAACAACAACCATCCTCTCCAATACAACAACAACCATCCTCTCCAATACAACAACAACCATCCTCTCCAATACAACAACAACCATCCTCTCCAATACAACAACAACCATCCTCTCCAATACAACAACAACCATCCTCTCCAATACAACAACAGACCATCCTCTCCAATACAACAACTACCATCCTCTCCAATACAACAACTGACCATCCTCACCAATACAACAACAACCAACCTCTCCAATACAACAACTACCATCCTCTCCAATACAACAACTACCATCCTCTCCAAATACAACAACAACCATCCTCTCCAATACAACAACTACCATCCTCTCCAATACAACAACTGACCATCCTCTCCAATAAAACACAACCATCCTCTCCAATAAACAACAACATCCTCTCCAATACAACAACTGAACCATCCTCTCCAATACAAAACTGACCATCCTCTCCAATACAACAACAACCATCCTCTCCAATACAACAGAGCAACATCTCCAATACAACAAAACCATCCTCTCCAATACAACAACAACCATCCTCACCAATACAACAACAACCATCCTATCCAATACAACAACAGACCATCCTCTCCAATACAACAACTACCATCCTCACCAATACAACAACAACCAACCTCTCCAATACAACAACTGACCAACCTCTCCATACAACAACAACCATCCTCTCCAATACAACAACAAACATCCTCTCCAATACAACAACAACCATCCTCTCCAATACAACTCTACCATCCTCTCCATACAACAACAACCATCCTCTCCAATACAAAACAACAACCTTCTCTCCAATACAACAACTACCATCCTCTCCAATACAACACAACCATCCTCCAATACAACAACAACCATCCTCACCAATACAACAACAACCATCCTCTCCAATACAACAACAACCATCCTCTCCAATACAACAACAACCATCCTCACCAATACAACAAACTACCATCCTCTCCAATACAACAACAACCATCCTCACCAATACAACAACAACCATCCTCTCCAATACAACAACAACCATCCTCTCCAATACAACAACAACCATCCTCTCCAATACAACAACAACCATCCTCACCAATACAACAACAGACCATCCTCTCCAATACAACAACTGACCATCCTCTCCAATACAACAACTGACCATCCTCTCCAATACAACAACAACCATCCTCTCCAATACAACAACTGACCATCCTCTCCAATACAACAACAACCACCTCTCCAATACAACAACAACATCCTCTCCAATACAACAACAACCATCCTCTCCAATACAACAACTGACCATCCTCTCCAATACAACAACAACCATCCTCTCCAAACAACAACAGACCATCCTCTCCAATACAACAACAACCATCCTCTCCAATACACAACAACCATCCTCCCAATACAACAACAACCATCCTCTCCAATACAACAAACACCCATCCTCTCCAATACAACAACAACCATCCTCTCCAATACAACAACAACCATCCTCTCCAATACAACAACAACATCCTCTCCCAATACAACAACAACCATCCTCTCCAATACAACAACAACCATCCTCTCCAATACAACAACAACCAACCGGTCTCCAATACAACAACAAACCATCCTCTCCAATAGCAACAACAACATCCTCTCCAATACAACAACAACCAACCTCTCCCAATACAACAACAACCATCCTCTCCAATACAACAACTGACCATCCTCACCAATACAACAACAACCATCCTCACCAATACAACAACAACCATCCTCTCCAATACAACACTGACCATCCTCTCCAATACAACAACAACCATCCTCTCCAATACAACAACAACCATCCTCTCCAATACAACAACAACCATCCTCTCCAATACAACAACAACCATCCTCTCCAATACAACAACAACCATCCTCTCCAATACAACAACAACCATCCTCTCCAATACAACAACAACATCCTCTCCAATACAACAACAACCATCCTCTCCAATACAACAACAACCATCCTCTCCAATACACAACAAACCACCTCTCCAATACAACAACAACCATCCTCTCCAATACAACAACAACCATCCTCACCAATACAACAACAACCCATCCTCTCCAATACAACAACAACCATCCTCTCCAATACAACAACAACCATCCTCTCCAATACAACAACAACCAACCTCTCCAATACAACAACTGAGCAACCTCTCCAATACAACAACAACCAACCTCTCCAATACAACAACAACCATCCTCTCCAATACAACAACAACCATCCTCTCCAATACAACAACTGACCATCCTCTCCAATACAACAACAACCATCCTCTCAATACAACAACTGACCATCCTCTCCAATACAACAACATCCATACTCACCAATACAACAACAAACCATCCTCTCCAATACAACAACAACCATCCTCTCCAATACAACAACAACCATCCTCTCCAATACAACAACAGACCATCCTCTCCAATACAACAACAACCATCCTCTCCTATACAACAACAACCATTCTCTCCAATACAACAACAACCATCCTCCACCAATACAACAACAGACCATCCTCTCCAATACAACAACAACCATCCTCTCCAATACAACAACAACCATCCTCTCCAATACAACAACAACCATCCTCTCCAATACAACAACTGACCATCCTCTCCAATACAACAACAACCATCCTCACCAATACAACAACTGACCATCCTCTCCAATACAACAACAACCATCCTCTCCAATACAACAACAACCATCCTCTCCAATACAACAACAACCATCCTCACCAATACAACAACAACCATACTCCTCCAATCACAACAACGAACCATCCTCTCCAATACAACAACAACCATCCTCTCCAATACAACAAACACCATCTCTCATACAACAACAACCATCCTCTCCAATACAACAACAACCATCCTCACCAATACAGCAACAACCAACCTCTCCAATACAACAACAACCATCCTCTCCAATACAACAACAACCATCCTCACCAATACAACAACAACCAACCTCTCCAATACAACAACTGAGCAGCCTCTCCAATACAACAACAACCACCCTCACCAATACAACAACAACCATCCTCTCCAATACAACAACTGACCATCCTCTCCAATACAACAACTGACCATCCTCTCCAATACAACAACAACCTTCCTCTCCAATACAACAACTGACCATCCTCTCCAATACAACAACAGCCATCCTCTCCAATACAACAACTGACCATCCTCTCCAATACAACAACAACCATCCTCTCCAATACAACAACAACCATCCTCTCCAATACAACAACAACCATCCTCTCCAATACAACAACAACCATCCTCTCCAATACAACAACTGACCATCCTCTCCAATACAACAACAACCATCCTCACCAATACAACAACAACCAACCTCTCCGATACAACAACAACCATCCTCACCAATACAACAACTGACCATCCTCTCCAATACAACAACAACCATCCTCACCAATACAACAACAACCATCCTCACCAATACAACAACTGACCATCCTCTCCAATACAACAACAACCATCCTCTCCAATACAACGACTGACCATCCTCTCCAATACAACAACAACCAACCTCTCCAATACAACAACAACCATCCTCTCCAATACAACAACTGACCATCCGCTCCAATACAACAACAACCATCCTCTCCAATACAACAAATGACCATCCTCTCCAATACAACAACAACCATCCTCTCCAATACAACAACAACCATCCTCTCCAATACAACAACAACCATCCTCTCCAATACAACAACAACCATCCTCTCCAATACAACAACAACCAACCTCTCCAATACAACAACAACCATCCTCTCCAATACAACAACTGAGCAACCTCTCCAATACAACAACAACCATCCTCTCCAATACAACAACAACCAACCTCTCCAATACAACAACAACCATCCTCTCCAATACAACAACTGAGCAACCTCTCCAATACAACAACAACCATCCTCTCCAATACAACAACAACCATCCTCACCAATACAACAACTGACCATCCTCTCCAATACAACAACAACCATCCTCTCCAATCCAACAACTGACCATCCTCTCCAATACAACAACAACCATCCTCTCCAATACAACAACAACCATCCTCACCAATACAACAACAACCAACCTCTCCAATACAACAACTGAGCAACCTCTCCAATACAACAACAACCATCCTCACCAATACAACAACAACCAACCTCTCCAATACAACAACTGAGCAACCTCTCCAATACAACAACAACCAACCTCTCCAATACAACAACTGACCATACGCTCCAATACAACAACAACCAACCTCTCCAATACAACAACAACCATCCTCTCCAATACAACAACAACCATCCTCTCCAATACAACAACTGACCATCCTCTCCAATACAACAACAACCATCCTCTCCAATACAACAACAACCATCCTCTCCAATACAACAACAACCATCCTCACCAATACAACAACAACCAACCTCTCCAATACAACAACTGACCATACTCTCCAATACAACAACAACCAACCTCTCCAATACAACAACAACCATCCTCTCCAATACAACAACAACCATCCTCTCCAATACAACAACTGACCATCCTCTCCAATACAACAACAACCATCCTCTCCAATACAACAACAACCATCCTCACCAATACAACAACAACCAACCTCTCCAATACAACAACAACCATCCTCACCAATACAACAACAACCATCCTCACCAATACAACAACAACCATCCTCTCCAATGCAACAACTGACCATCCTCTCCAATACAACAACAACCACCCTCTCCAATACAACAACTGACCATCCTCTCCAATACAACAACTGACCATCCTCTCCAATACAACAACAACCATCCTCTCCAATACAACAACAACCATCCTCTCCAATACAACAACAAGCATCCTCTCCAATACAACAACAACCATCCTCTCCAATACAACAACTGACCATCCTCTCCAATACAACAACAACCAACCTCTCCAATACAACAACTGACCATCTTCTCCAATACAACAACTGACCACCCTCTCCAATACAACAACTGACCATCCGCTCCAATACAACAACAACCATCCTCACCAATACAACAACAACCAACCTCTCCAATACAACAACAACCATCCTCACCAATACAACAACAACCATCCTCACCAATACAACAACAACCATCCTCTCCAATACAACAACTGAGCAACCTCTCCAATACAACAACAACCATCCTCTCCAATACAACAACAACCATCCTCACCAATACAACAACTGACCATCCTCTCCAATACAACAACAACCATCCTCTCCAATCCAACAACTGACCATCCTCTCCAATACAACAACAACCATCCTCTCCAATACAACAACAACCATCCTCTCCAATACAACAACAACCATCCTCTCCAATACAACAACAACCAACCTCTCCAATACAACAACTGAGCAACCTCTCCAATACAACAACAACCATCCTCACCAATACAACAACAACCAACCTCTCCAATACAACAACTGAGCAACCTCTCCAATACAACAACAACCATCCTCTCCAATACAACAACAACCATCCTCTCCAATACAACAACAACCATCCTCACCAATACAACAACAACCAACCTCTCCAATACAACAACTGACCATACTCTCCAATACAACAACAACCAACCTCTCCAATACAACAACAACCATCCTCTCCAATACAACAACAACCATCCTCTCCAATACAACAACTGACCATCCTCTCCAATACAACAACAACCATCCTCTCCAATACAACAACAACCATCCTCTCCAATACAACAACAACCATCCTCACCAATACAACAACAACCAACCTCTCCAATACAACAACTGACCATACTCTCCAATACAACAACAACCAACCTCTCCAATACAACAACAACCATCCTCTCCAATACAACAACTGACCATCCTCTCCAATACAACAACAACCATCCTCTCCAATACAACAACTGACCATCCTCTCCAATACAACAACAACCATCCTCTCCAATACAACAACAACCATCCTCACCAATACAACAACAACCAACCTCTCCAATACAACAACAACCATCCTCACCAATACAACAACAACCATCCTCACCAATACAACAACAACCATCCTCTCCAATGCAACAACTGACCATCCTCTCCAATACAACAACAACCATCCTCTCCAATACAACAACTGACCATCCTCTCCAATACAACAACTGACCATCCTCTCCAATACAACAACAACCAACCTCTCCAATACAACAACTGACCATCTTCTCCAATACAACAACTGACCACCCTCTCCAATACAACAACTGACCATCCGCTCCAATACAACAACAACCATCCTCACCAATACAACAACAACCAACCTCTCCAATACAACAACAACCATCCTCACCAATACAACAACAACCATCCTCACCAATACAACAACAACCATCCTCTCCAATACAACAACTGACCATCCTCTCCAATACAACAACAACCATCCTCTCCAATACAACAACTGACCATCCTCTCCAATACAACAACTGACCATCCTCTCCAATACAACAACAACCATCCTCTCCAATACAACAACTGACAATCCTCTCCAATACAACAACAACCATCCTCTCCAATACAACAACAACCATCCTCTCCAATACAACAACTGACCATCCTCTCCAATACAACAACAACCAACCTCTCCAATACAACAACTGACCATCTTCTCCAGTACAACAACTGACCATCCTCACCAATACAAGAACTGACCATCCTCTCCAATACAACAACAACCAACCTCTCCAATACAACAACAACCATCCTCTCCAATAGAACAACCAACCTCTCCAATACAACAACAACCAACCTCTCCAATACAACATCCAACCTCTCCAATACAACAACAACCATCCTCACCAATACAACAACTGACAATCCTCTCCAATACAACAACTGACCCTCCTCTCCAATACAACAACAGCCATCCTCTCCAATACAACAACTGACCATCCTCTCCAATACAACAACTGACCATCCTCTCCAATACAACAACAACCATCCTCACCAATACAACAACAACCATCCTCTCCAATACAACAACAACCATCCTCTCCAATACAACAACTGACCATCCTCTCCAATACAACAACAACCATGCTCTCCAATACAACAACAACCATCCTCACCAATACAACAACAACCAACTCTCCAATACAACAACAACCATCCTCACCAATACAACAACAACCATCCTCTCCAATACAACAACAACCATCCTCTCCAATACAACAACTGACCATCCTCACCAAAACAACAACAACCATCCTCTCCAATACAACAACTGACCATCCTCTCCAATACAACAACAACCAACCTCTCCAATACAACAACTGACCAGCCTCTCCAAAACAACAACAACCATCCTCTCCAATACAACAACTGACCTTCCTCTCCAAAACAACAACAACCATCCTCACCAATACAACAACAACCAACTCTCCAATACAACAGCAACCATCCTCTCCAATACAACAACAACCATCCTCACCAATACAACAACCATCCTCTCCAATCCAACAACTGACCATCCTCTCCAATAGAACAACAACCACCCTCTCCAATACAACAACTGACCATCCTCTCCAATCCAACAACAACCATCCTCTCCAATACAACAACAATCTTCATAGAATCGCGGGTTATAGCACGGAAGAAGGCCATTCGGCCCGTCCCGGCTCTCTGTAAGAGCATTTCAGCTAGTCCCACTCCCCTGCCCTGTCCCCATAGCCCTGCAAATTTCTTTCCTTCAGATACTTATGCAACTCCCTTTTGAAAGCCGTAATTGAATCTGCCTCCACCACCCATTCAGGCCGTGCATTCCAGATCCTAATCACTCGCTGCGTAAACAAGTTTTTTCTTACGTCGCCTTTGGTTATTTTGCCAATCACCTAAATTTGTGTCCTCTGGTTCTCGAACCTTCTGCCAATGGGAACAGATTCTCTCTATTTTAAGATACCCTGCCTCTGATAGTGAAGGCATTTCAGCCCAAACTACAAGTTTAAAGCTCTCCCTGCAGAGTCCACTGCCCATCCCCTGGCGTGTCTTTGTTCTTACTGAGCTCCTTCAACTGCTGGAACTCTGCTGAAACCTGACCTCTATCACTGGATTCCTCGCAGACAGGACCTCGCTGACTACACGGTTTGACTCAACGGCTGTGGCGCTGCTCTGTTTTTCAGTCACTTCAAGTCTTAAGCTGCAGAATTCTTTTGTCAAATTAGTTTCCGATCTCCTGGACTTCTCTGGACTTCTCGACTATGTTTCTGCTTTGAACGACATCAGATTATAAAGGGCCAGAAATTCGGCTTTCCGGCTTCCTGCGGGTGCAAGCATCGCACGCGTACTTGCCTACCGCGCCTGCAGTTGTGCTTCGGGCCCACGAGGACTTCAGATCCTGGGCCTCCTCCAGCTGCCGGCGCGCAGTGCTTGCGTGTCCCAGGGGCGCAGTTAGTTCGAAGCGTCCCCTGGGATCACGTGGGCCATGGAGAGCCAATCCCAGCAGGGCATTTTTGTTCATAGATTTGACAGGAAGACCTCAGGGTGGGTCTGAGTAGAACTGGACACAGTACTCAGGGTGAGGTCTGACCAGAACTGGACACAGTACTCAGGGTGAGGTCTGACCAGAACTGGACACAGTACTCAGGGTGAGGTCTGACCAGAACTGGACACAGTACTCAGGGTGAGGTCTGACCAGAACTGGACACAGCACTCAGGGTGGGTCTGACTAGAACTGGACACAGCACTCAGGGTGGGTCTGACTAGAACTGGACACTGAGCTCAGGGTGAGGTCTGACTAGAACTGGACACAGTACTCAGGGTGGGTCTGACCAGAACTGGACACAGTACTCAGGGTGGGTCTGACCAGAACTGGACACTGTATTCAGGGTGAGGTCTGACTAGAACTGGACACAGTACACAGGGTGAGGTCTGACTAGAACTGGACACTGTACTCAGGGTGAGGTCTGACCAGAACTGGACACAGCACTCAGGGTGGGTCTGACTAGAACTGGACACAGTACTCAGGGTGGGTCTGACTAGAACTGGACACTGTACTCAGGGTGGGTCTGACTAGAACTGGACACAGTATTCAGGGTGGGTCTGACTAGAACTGGACACTGTACTCAGGGTGGGTCTGACTAGAACTGGACACAGTACTCAGGGTGGGTCTGACTAGAACTGGACCAAACACACAAAGTGTAGTCTGACTAGAACTGGGCACAGTACTCAGGGTGAGGTCTGACTAGAACTGGACACTGAGCTCAGGGTGAGGTCTGACTAGAACTGGACACAGTACTCAGGGTGGGTCTGACCAGAACTGGACACAGTACACAGGGTGAGGTCTGACTAGAACTGGACACAGTACAAAGGGTGAGGTCTGACTAGAACTGGACACAGTATTCAGGGTGGGTCTGACCAGAACTGGACACAGCACTCAGGGTGGGTCTGACTAGAACTGGACACAGTACACAGGGTGAGGTCTGACTAGAACTGGACACAGTATTCAGGGTGGGTCTGACCAGAACTGGACACAGTACTCAGGGTGGGTCTGACCAGAACTGGACACTGTACTCAGGGTGGGTCTGACCAGAACTGGACACAGTATTCAGGGTGGGTCTGACCAGAACTGGACACAGCACTCAGGGTGGGTCTGACTAGAACTGGACACTGAGCTCAGGGTGAGGTCTGACTAGAACTGGACACTTTACTCAGGGTGGGTCTGACCAGAACTGGACACTGTATTCAGGGTGAGGTCAGACTAGAACTGGACACAGTACACAGGGTGAGGTCTGACTAGAACTGGACACTGTATTCAGGGTGAGGTCTGACCAGAACTGGACACAGCACTCAGGGTGGGTCTGACTAGAACTGGACACAGTACTCAGGGTGGGTCTGACTAGAACTGGACACAACACTCAAAGTGTAGTCTGACTAGAACTGGATACAGTACCCAAGGTGGGTCTGACCAGAACTGGACCAAACACTCAAAGTGTCGTCTGACTGGAACTGGGCACAGTACTCAGGGTGAGGTCTGACTAGAACTGGACATTGAGCTCAGGGTGAGGTCTGACTAGAACTGGACACAGTACTCAGGGTGAGGTCTGACTAGAACTGGACACAGTACACAGGGTGAGGTCTGACTAGAACTGGACACAGTATTCAGGGTGGGTCTGACCAGAACTGGACACAGTAATCAGGGTGGGCCTGACTAGAACTGGACACAGTACTCAGGGTGGGTCTGACTAGAACTGGACCAAACACTCAAAGTGTAGTCTGACTAGAACTGGGCACAGTACTCAGGGTGAGGTCTGACTAGAACTGGACACAGTACACAGGGTGAGGTCTGACTAGAACTGGACACAGTACACAGGGTGAGGTCTGACTAGAACTGGACACAGTACTCAGGGTGGGTCTGACTAGAACTGGACACAGTACTCAGGGTGGGTCTGACTAGAACTGGACACTGTACTCAGGGAGGGTCTGACTAGAACTGGACACAGTACTCAGGGTGAGGTCTGACTAGAACTGGACACAGTACTCAGGGTGGGTCTGACCAGAACTGGACCAAACACTCAAAGTGTAGTCTGACTAGAACTGGGCACAGTACTCAGGGTGAGGTCTGACTAGAACTGGACACTGAGCTCAGGGTGAGGTCTGACTAGAACTGGACACAGTACTCAGGGTGGGTCTGACCAGAACTGGACACAGTACACAGGGTGAGGTCTGACTAGAACTGGACACAGTACAAAGGGTGAGGTCTGACTAGAACTGGACACAGTATTCAGGGTGGGTCTGACCAGAACTGGACACAGTACTCAGGGTGAGGTCTGACCAGAACTGGACACAGCACTCAGGGTGGGTCTGACTAGAACTGGACACAGTACACAGGGTGAGGTCTGACTAGAACTGGACACAGTATTCAGGGTGGGTCTGACCAGAACTGGACACAGTACTCAGGGTGGGTCTGACCAGAACTGGACACTGTACTCAGGGTGGGTCTGACCAGAACTGGACACAGTATTCAGGGTGGGTCTGACCAGAACTGGACACAGTACTCAGGGTGAGGTCTGACTAGAACTGGACACAGTACACAGGGTGAGGTCTGACTAGAACTGGACACAGTATTCATGGTGGGTCTGACCAGAACTGGACACAGTACTCAGGGTGAGGTCTGACTAGAACTGGACACTTTACTCAGGGTGGGTCTGACCAGAACTGGACACAGTACTCAGGGTGGGTCTGACCAGAACTGGACACTGTATTCAGGGTGAGGTCTGACTAGAACTGGACAGAGTATACAGGGTGAGGTCTGACTAGAACTGGACACTGTACTCAGGGTGAGGTCTGACCAGAACTGGACACAGCACTCAGGGTGGGTCTGACTAGAACTGGACACAGTACTCAGGGTGGGTCTGACTAGAACTGGACACTGTACTCAGGGTGGGTCTGACTAGAACTGGACACAACACTCAAAGTGTAGTCTGACTAGAACTGGATACAGTACCCAAGGTGGGTCTGACCAGAACTGGACCAAACACTCAAAGTGTAGTCTGACTAGAACTGGGCACAGTACTCAGGGTGAGGTCTGACTAGAACTGGACACAGTACTCAGGGTGAGGTCTGACTAGAACTGGACACAGTACTCAGGGTGGGTCTGACCAGAACTGGACCAAACACTCAAAGTGTAGTCTGACTAGAACTGGACACAGTATTCAGGGTAGGTCTGACCAGAACTGGACACAGTAATCAGGGTGAGGTCTGACCAGAACTGGACACAGCACTCAGGGTGGGTCTGACTAGAACTGGACACTGAGCTCAGGGTGAGGTCTGACTAGAACTGGAAACAGTACTCAGGGTGGGTCTGACCAGAACTGGACACAGTACTCAGGGTGGGTCTGACCAGAACTGGACACTGTACTCAGGGTGGGTCTGACTAGAACTGGACACTGTACTCAGGGTGAAATCTGACTAGAACTGGACACAGTACTCAAGGTGGGTCTGACTAGAACTGGACACTGTAATCAGGGTGGGTCTGACCAGAACTGGACACAGTACTCAGGGTGGGTCTGACCAGAACTGGACACAGTACTCAGGGTGGGTCTGACTAGAACTGTACACCGAGTTCAGGGTGGGTCTGACTAGAACTGGACACAGTACTCAGGGTGGGTCTGACTAGAACTGGACACAGTACTCAGGGTGGGTCTGACCAGAACTGGACACAGTACTCAGGGTGGGTCTGACCAGAACTGGACAGTGTACTCAGGGTGGGTCTGACCAGAACTGGACACAGTACTCAGGGTGGGTCTGACTAGAACTGGACACAGTACTTAGGGTGAGGTCTGACCAGAACTGGACACAGTACTCAGGGTGGGTCTGACCAGAACTGGACACAGTACTCAGGGTGGGTCTGACCAGAACTGGACACAGTACACAGGGTGAGGTCTGACTAGAACTGGACATAGTACAATGGGTGAGGTCTGACTAGAACTGGACACAGTACACAGGGTGAGGTCTGACTAGAACTGGACACAGTACAATGGGTGAGGTCTGACTAGAACTGGACACAGTACTCAGGGTGGGTCTGACCAGAACTGGACACAGTACTCAGGGTGAGGTCTGACCAGAACTGGACACAGTACACAGGGTGAGGTCTGACTAGAACTGGACATAGTACTCAGGGTGGGTCTGACCAGAACTGGACACTGTACTCAGGGTGAGGTCTGACTAGAACTGGACACCGAGCTCAGGGTGAGGTCTGACTAGAACTGGACACAGTTCTCAGGGTGGGTCTGACTCGAACTGGACACAGTACTCAGGGTGGGTCTGACTAGAACGGGACACCGAGCTCAGGGTGAGGTCTGACTAGAACTGGACACAGTACTCAGGGTGGGTCTGACTAGAACTGGACACAGTGCTCAGGCTGGGTCTGAACAGAACTGGACACAGTGCTCAGGGTGGGTCTGACCAGAACTGGACACAGTGCTCAGGGTGAGGTCTGACCAGAACTGGACCCAACACTCAAAGTGTAGCCTGACTAGAACTGGGCACAGTACACAGGGTGAGGTCTGAATAGAACTGGACACAGTACAATGGGTGAGGTCTGACCAGAACTGGACACAGTACTCAGGGTGGGTCTGACCAGAACTGGACACAGTACTCAGGGTGGGTCTGACTAGAACTGGACACTGTACTCAGGGTGGGTCTGACCAGAACTGGACACAGTACTCAGGGTGGGTCTGACTAGAACTGAACACTGTACTCAGAGTGAGGTCTGACTAGAACTGGACACAGTACTCAGGGTGGGTCTGACTAGAACTGGACACCGAGCTCAGGGTGAGGTCTGACTAGAAGTGGACACTGTACTCAGGGTGGGTCTGACAAGAACTGGACACAGTACTCAGGGTGGGTCTGACCAGAACTGGACACAGTACTCAGGGTGGGTCTGACCAGAACTGGACACAGTACTCAGGGTGAGGTCTGACTAGAACTGGACACTGTACTCAGAGTGGGTCTGACTAGAACTGGACTCAGTACTCAGGGTGGGTCTGACTAGAACTGGACACTGTACTCAGAGTGGGTCTGACTAGAACTGGACACAGTACTCAGGGTGAGGTCTGACTAGAACTGGACACTGTACTCAGGGTGGGTCTGACCAGAACTGGACACAGTACACAGGGTGAGGTCTGACTAGAACTGGACACAGTACAAAGGGTGAGGTCTGACTAGAACTGGACACAGTATTCAGGGTGGGTCTGACCAGAACTGGACACAGTACTCAGGGTGGGTCTGACCAGAACTGGACACTGTACTCAGGGTGGGTCTGACCAGAACTGGACACAGTATTCAGGGTGGGTCTGACTAGAACTGGACACTGAGCTCAGGGTGAGGTCTGACTAGAACTGGACACTTTACTCAGGGTGGGTCTGACCAGAACTGGACACAGTACTCAGGGTGGGTCTGACCAGAACTGGACACTGTATTCAGGGTGAGGTCAGACTAGAACTGGACACAGTACACAGGGTGAGGTCTGACTAGAACTGGACACTGTACTCAGGGTGAGGTCTGACCAGAACTGGACACAGCACTCAGGGTGGGTCTGACTAGAACTGGACACAGTACTCAGGGTGGGTCTGACTAGAACTGGACACTGTACTCAGGGTGGGTCTGACTAGAACTGGACACAACACTCAAAGTGTAGTCTGACTAGAACTGGATACAGTACCCAAGGTGGGTCTGACCAGAACTGGACCAAACACTCAAAGTGTCGTCTGACTGGAACTGGGCACAGTACTCAGGGTGAGGTCTGACTAGAACTGGACATTGAGCTCAGGGTGAGGTCTGACTAGAACTGGACACAGTACTCAGGGTGAGGTCTGACTAGAACTGGACACAGTACACAGGGTGAGGTCTGACTAGAACTGGACACAGTATTCAGGGTGGGTCTGACCAGAACTGGACACAGTAATCAGGGTGGGTCTGACTAGAACTGGACACAGTACTCAGGGTGGGTCTGACTAGAACTGGACCAAACACTCAAAGTGTAGTCTGACTAGAACTGGGCACAGTACTCAGGGTGAGGTCTGACTAGAACTGGACACAGTACACAGGGTGAGGTCTGACTAGAACTGGACACAGTACACAGGGTGAGGTCTGACTAGAACTGGACACAGTACTCAGGGTGGGTCTGACAAGAACTGGACACAGTACTCAGGGTGGGTCTGACCAGAACTGGACACAGTACTCAGGGTGGGTCTGACCAGAACTGGACACAGTACTCAGGGTGAGGTCTGACTAGAACTGGACACTGTACTCAGAGTGGGTCTGACTAGAACTGGACTCAGTACTCAGGGTGGGTCTGACTAGAACTGGACACTGTACTCAGAGTGGGTCTGACTAGAACTGGACACAGTACTCAGGGTGAGGTCTGACTAGAACTGGACACTGTACTCAGGGTGGGTCTGACCAGAACTGGACACAGTACACAGGGTGAGGTCTGACTAGAACTGGACACAGTACAAAGGGTGAGGTCTGACTAGAACTGGACACAGTATTCAGGGTGGGTCTGACCAGAACTGGACACAGTACTCAGGGTGGGTCTGACCAGAACTGGACACTGTACTCAGGGTGGGTCTGACCAGAACTGGACACAGTATTCAGGGTGGGTCTGACTAGAACTGGACACTGAGCTCAGGGTGAGGTCTGACTAGAACTGGACACTTTACTCAGGGTGGGTCTGACCAGAACTGGACACAGTACTCAGGGTGGGTCTGACCAGAACTGGACACTGTATTCAGGGTGAGGTCAGACTAGAACTGGACACAGTACACAGGGTGAGGTCTGACTAGAACTGGACACTGTACTCAGGGTGAGGTCTGACCAGAACTGGACACAGCACTCAGGGTGGGTCTGACTAGAACTGGACACAGTACTCAGGGTGGGTCTGACTAGAACTGGACACTGTACTCAGGGTGGGTCTGACTAGAACTGGACACAACACTCAAAGTGTAGTCTGACTAGAACTGGATACAGTACCCAAGGTGGGTCTGACCAGAACTGGACCAAACACTCAAAGTGTCGTCTGACTGGAACTGGGCACAGTACTCAGGGTGAGGTCTGACTAGAACTGGACATTGAGCTCAGGGTGAGGTCTGACTAGAACTGGACACAGTACTCAGGGTGAGGTCTGACTAGAACTGGACACAGTACACAGGGTGAGGTCTGACTAGAACTGGACACAGTATTCAGGGTGGGTCTGACCAGAACTGGACACAGTAATCAGGGTGGGTCTGACTAGAACTGGACACAGTACTCAGGGTGGGTCTGACTAGAACTGGACCAAACACTCAAAGTGTAGTCTGACTAGAACTGGGCACAGTACTCAGGGTGAGGTCTGACTAGAACTGGACACAGTACACAGGGTGAGGTCTGACTAGAACTGGACACAGTACACAGGGTGAGGTCTGACTAGAACTGGACACAGTACTCAGGGTGGGTCTGACTAGAACTGGACACAGTACTCAGGGTGGGTCTGACTAGAACTGGACACTGTACTCAGGGAGGGTCTGACTAGAACTGGACACAGTACTCAGGGTGAGGTCTGACTAGAACTGGACACAGTACTCAGGGTGGGTCTGACCAGAACTGGACCAAACACTCAAAGTGTAGTCTGACTAGAACTGGGCACAGTACTCAGGGTGAGGTCTGACTAGAACTGGACACTGAGCTCAGGGTGAGGTCTGACTAGAACTGGACACAGTACTCAGGGTGGGTCTGACCAGAACTGGACACAGTACACAGGGTGAGGTCTGACTAGAACTGGACACAGTACAAAGGGTGAGGTCTGACTAGAACTGGACACAGTATTCAGGGTGGGTCTGACCAGAACTGGACACAGTACTCAGGGTGAGGTCTGACCAGAACTGGACACAGCACTCAGGGTGGGTCTGACTAGAACTGGACACAGTACACAGGGTGAGGTCTGACTAGAACTGGACACAGTATTCAGGGTGGGTCTGACCAGAACTGGACACAGTACTCAGGGTGGGTCTGACCAGAACTGGACACTGTACTCAGGGTGGGTCTGACCAGAACTGGACACAGTATTCAGGGTGGGTCTGACCAGAACTGGACACAGTACTCAGGGTGAGGTCTGACTAGAACTGGACACAGTACACAGGGTGAGGTCTGACTAGAACTGGACACAGTATTCATGGTGGGTCTGACCAGAACTGGACACAGTACTCAGGGTGAGGGCTGACCAGAACTGGACACAGCACTCAGGGTGGGTCTGACTAGAACTGGACACTGAGCTCAGGGTGAGGTCTGACTAGAACTGGACACTTTACTCAGGGTGGGTCTGACCAGAACTGGACACAGTACTCAGGGTGGGTCTGACCAGAACTGGACACTGTATTCAGGGTGAGGTCTGACTAGAACTGGACAGAGTATACAGGGTGAGGTCTGACTAGAACTGGACACTGTACTCAGGGTGAGGTCTGACCAGAACTGGACACAGCACTCAGGGTGGGTCTGACTAGAACTGGACACAGTACTCAGGGCGGGTCTGACTAGAACTGGACACTGTACTCAGGGTGGGTCTGACTAGAACTGGACACAACACTCAAAGTGTAGTCTGACTAGAACTGGATACAGTACCCAAGGTGGGTCTGACCAGAACTGGACCAAACACTCAAAGTGTAGTCTGACTAGAACTGGGCACAGTACTCAGGGTGAGGTCTGACTAGAACTGGACACAGTACTCAGGGTGAGGTCTGACTAGAACTGGACACAGTACTCAGGGTGGGTCTGACCAGAACTGGACCAAACACTCAAAGTGTAGTCTGACTAGAACTGGACACAGTACACAGGGTGAGGTCTGACTAGAACTGGACACAGTATTCAGGGTAGGTCTGACCAGAACTGGACACAGTAATCAGGGTGAGGTCTGACCAGAACTGGACACAGCACTCAGGGTGGGTCTGACTAGAACTGGACACTGAGCTCAGGGTGAGGTCTGACTAGAACTGGAAACAGTACTCAGGGTGGGTCTGACCAGAACTGGACACAGTACTCAGGGTGGGTCTGACCAGAACTGGACACTGTACTCAGGGTGGGTCTGACTAGAACTGGACACTGTACTCAGGGTGAAATCTGACTAGAACTGGACACAGTACTCAAGGTGGGTCTGACTAGAACTGGACACTGTAATCAGGGTGGGTCTGACCAGAACTGGACACAGTACTCAGGGTGGGTCTGACCAGAACTGGACACAGTACTCAGGGTGGGTCTGACTAGAACTGTACACCGAGTTCAGGGTGGGTCTGACTAGAACTGGACACAGTACTCAGGGTGGGTCTGACTAGAACTGGACACAGTACTCAGGGTGGGTCTGACCAGAACTGGACACAGTACTCAGGGTGGGTCTGACCAGAACTGGACAGTGTACTCAGGGTGGGTCTGACCAGAACTGGACACAGTACTCAGGGTGGGTCTGACTAGAACTGGACACTGTACTCAGGGTGGGTCTGACCAGAACTGGACACAGTACTCAGGGTGGGTCTGACCAGAACTGGACACAGTACACAGGGTGAGGTCTGACTAGAACTGGACATAGTACAATGGGTGAGGTCTGACTAGAACTGGACACAGTACACAGGGTGAGGTCTGACTAGAACTGGACACAGTACAATGGGTGAGGTCTGACTAGAACTGGACACAGTACTCAGGGTGGGTCTGACTAGAACTGGACACTGTACTCAGGGTGGGTCTGACCAGAACTGGACACAGTACTCAGGGTGGGTCTGACTAGAACTGGACACCGAGCTCAGGGTGAGGTCTGACTAGAACTGGACACAGTTCTCAGGGTGGGTCTGACTCGAACTGGACACAGTACTCAGGGTGGGTCTGACTAGAACGGGACACCGAGCTCAGGGTGAGGTCTGACTAGAACTGGACACAGTACTCAGGGTGGGTCTGACTAGAACTGGACACAGTGCTCAGGCTGGGTCTGAACAGAACTGGACACAGTGCTCAGGGTGGGTCTGAGCAGAACTGGACACAGTGCTCAGGGTGAGGTCTGACCAGAACTGGACCCAACACTCAAAGTGTAGCCTGACTAGAACTGGGCACAGTACACAGGGTGAGGTCTGAATAGAACTGGACACAGTACAATGGGTGAGGTCTGACTAGAACTGGACACAGTACTCAGGGTGGGTCTGACCAGAACTGGACACAGTACTCAGGGTGAGGTCTGACCAGAACTGGACACAGTACTCAGGGTGGGTCTGACTAGAACTGGACACTGTACTCAGGGTGGGTCTGACCAGAACTGGACACAGTACTCAGGGTGGGTCTGACTAGAACTGAACACTGTACTCAGAGTGAGGTCTGACTAGAACTGGACACAGTACTCAGGGTGGGTCTGACTAGAACTGGACACCGAGCTCAGGGTGAGGTCTGACTAGAAGTGGACACTGTACTCAGGGTGGGTCTGACAAGAACTGGACACAGTACTCAGGGTGGGTCTGACCAGAACTGGACACAGTACTCAGGGTGGGTCTGACTAGAACTGGACACAGTACTCAGGGTGGGTCTGACCAGAACTGGACACAGTACTCAGGGTGAGGTCTGACTAGAACTGGACACAGTACTCAGGGTGGGTCTGACTAGAACTGGACACTGTACTCAGGGTGGGTCTGACTAGAACTGGACACTGTACTCAGGGTGGGTCTGACTAGAACTGGACACAGTACTCAGGGTGAGGTCTGACTAGAACTGGACACTGTACTCAGAGTGAGGTCTGACTAGAACTGGACACAGTACTCAGGGTGGGTCTGACTAGAACTGGACACAGTACTCAGGGTGAGGTCTGACTAGAACTGGACACTGTACTCAGAGTGGGTCTGACTAGAACTGGACACAGTACTCAGGGTGAGGTCTGACTAGAACTGGACACTGTACTCAGAGTGAGGTCTGACTAGAACTGGACACAGTACTCAGGGTGGGTCTGACTAGAACTGGACACAGTACTCAGGGTGGGTCTGACTAGAACTGGACACAGTACTCAGGGTGAGGTCTGACTAGAACTGGACACTGTACTCAGAGTGAGGTCTGACTAGAACTGGACACAGTACTCAGGGTGGGTCTGACTAGAACTGGACACCGAGCTCAGGGTGAGTTCTGACTAGAAGTGGACACTGTACTCAGGGTGGGTCTGACAAGAACTGGACACAGTACTCAGGGTGAGGTCTGACTAGAACTGGACACAGTATTCATGGTGGGTCTGACCAGAACTGGACACAGTACTCAGGGTGAGGGCTCACCAGAACTGGACACAGCACTCAGGGTGGGTCTGACTAGAACTGGACACTGAGCTCAGGGTGAGGTCTGACTAGAACTGGACACTTTACTCAGGGTGGGTCTGACCAGAACTGGACACAGTACTCAGGGTGGGTCTGACCAGAACTGGACACAGTATTAAGTGTGGGTCTGACTAGAACTGGACACAGTACTCAGGGTGGGTCTGACCAGAACTGGACACAGTGCTCAGGGTGAGGTCTGACCAGAGCTGGACACAGTACTCAGGGTGGGTCTGACTAGAACTGGACACTGTACTCAGGGTGGGTCTGACTAGAACTGGACACAGTACTCAGGGTGGGTCTGACTAGAACTGGACACTGTACTCAGGGTGGGTCTGACCAGAATTGGACACAGTACTCAGGGTGGGCTTGACCAGAACTGGACACAGTACTCAGGGTGAGTCTGACTAGAACTGGACACAACACTCAAAGTGTAGTCCGACTAGAACTGGATACAGTACCCAAGGTGGGTCTGACCAGAACTGGACCAAACACTCAAAGTGTAGTCTGACTAGAACTGGGCACAATACTCAGGGTGAGGTCTGACTAGAACTGGACACTGAGCTCAGGGTGAGGTCTGACTAGAACTGGACACAGTACTCAGGGTGGGTCTGACCAGAACTGGACACAGTACACAGGGTGAGGTCTGACTAGAACTGGACACAGTACACAGGGTGAAATCTGACTAGAACTGGAGACAGTATTCAGGGTGGGTCTGACCAGAACTGGACACAGTAATCAGGGTGAGGTCTGACCAGAACTGGACACAGCACACAGGGTGGGTCTGACTAGAACTGGACACTGAGCTCAGGGTGAGGTCTGACTAGAACTGGACACAGTACTCAGGGTGGGTCTGACCAGAACTGGACACAGTACTCAGTGTGGGTCTGACCAGAACTGGACACAGTACTCAGGGTGGGTCTGACTAGAACTGGACACTGTACTCAGGGTGAAATCTGACTAGAACTGGACACAATACTCAAGGTGGGTCTGACTAGAACTGGACACTGTAATCAGGGTGAGGTCTGACTAGAACTGGACACAGTACTCAGGGTGGGTCTGACTAGAACTGGACACTGTACTCAGGGTGAGGTCTGACTAGAACGGGACACTGTACTCAGGGTGGGTCTGACTAGAACTGGACACTGTACTCAGGGTGGGTCTGACTAGAACTGGACACAGTACTCAGGGTGAGGTCTGACTAGAACTGGACACTGTACTCAGAGTGAGGTCTGACTAGAACTGGACACAGTACTCAGGGTGGGTCTGACTAGAACTGGACACAGTACCCAGGGTGAGGTCTGACTAGAACTGGACACTGTACTCAGAGTGGGTCTGACTAGAACTGGACACAGTACTCAGGGTGAGGTCTGACTAGAACTGGACACTGTACTCAGAGTGAGGTCTGACTAGAACTGGACACAGTACTCAGGGTGGGTCTGACTAGAACTGGACACAGTACTCAGGGTGGGTCTGACTAGAACTGGACACAGTACTCAGGGTGAGGTCTGACTAGAACTGGACACTGTACTCAGAGTGAGGTCTGACTAGAACTGGACACAGTACTCAGGGTGGGTCTGACTAGAACTGGACACCGAGCTCAGGGTGAGTTCTGACTAGAAGTGGACACTGTACTCAGGGTGGGTCTGACAAGAACTGGACACAGTACTCAGGGTGAGGTCTGACTAGAACTGGACACAGTATTCATGGTGGGTCTGACCAGAACTGGACACAGTACTCAGGGTGAGGGCTCACCAGAACTGGACACAGCACTCAGGGTGGGTCTGACTAGAACTGGACACTGAGCTCAGGGTGAGGTCTGACTAGAACTGGACACTTTACTCAGGGTGGGTCTGACCAGAACTGGACACAGTACTCAGGGTGGGTCTGACCAGAACTGGACACAGTATTAAGTGTGGGTCTGACTAGAACTGGACACAGTACTCAGGGTGGGTCTGACCAGAACTGGACACAGTGCTCAGGGAGAGGTCTGACCAGAGCTGGACACAGTACTCAGGGTGGGTCTGACTAGAACTGGACACTGTACTCAGGGTGGGTCTGACTAGAACTGGACACAGTACTCAGGGTGGGTCTGACTAGAACTGGACACTGTACTCAGGGTGGGTCTGACCAGAATTGGACACAGTACTCAGGGTGGGCTTGACCAGAACTGGACACAGTACTCAGGGTGAGTCTGACTAGAACTGGACACAACACTCAAAGTGTAGTCCGACTAGAACTGGATACAGTACCCAAGGTGGGTCTGACCAGAACTGGACCAAACACTCAAAGTGTAGTCTGACTAGAACTGGGCACAATACTCAGGGTGAGGTCTGACTAGAACTGGACACTGAGCTCAGGGTGAGGTCTGACTAGAACTGGACACAGTACTCAGGGTGGGTCTGACCAGAACTGGACACAGTACACAGGGTGAGGTCTGACTAGAACTGGACACAGTACACAGGGTGAAATCTGACTAGAACTGGAGACAGTATTCAGGGTGGGTCTGACCAGAACTGGACACAGTAATCAGGGTGAGGTCTGACCAGAACTGGACACAGCACACAGGGTGGGTCTGACTAGAACTGGACACTGAGCTCAGGGTGAGGTCTGACTAGAACTGGACACAGTACTCAGGGTGGGTCTGACCAGAACTGGACACAGTACTCAGTGTGGGTCTGACCAGAACTGGACACTGTACTCAGGGTGGGTCTGACTAGAACTGGACACTGTACTCAGGGTGAAATCTGACTAGAACTGGACACAATACTCAAGGTGGGTCTGACTAGAACTGGACACTGTAATCAGGGTGGGTCTGACCAGAACTGGACACAGTACTCAGGGTGGGTCTGACCAGAACTGGACACAGTACTCAGGGTGGGTCTGACTAGAACTGTACACCGAGTTCAGGGTGGGTCTGACTAGAACTGGACACAGTACTCAGGGTGGGTCTGACTAGAACTGGACACAGTACTCAGGGTGGGTCTGACCAGAACTGGACAGTGTACTCAGGGTGGGTCTGACCAGAACTGGACACAGTACTCAGGGTGGGTCTGACTAGAACTGGACACTGTACTCAGGGTGGGTCTGACCAGAACTGGACACAGTACTCAGGGTGGGTCTGACCAGAACTGGACACAGTACACAGGGTGAGGTCTGACTCGAACTGGACATAGTACTCAGGGTGGGTCTGACCAGAACTGGACACTGTACTCAGGGTGAGGTCTGACTAGAACTGGACACTGTTCTCAGGGTGGGTCTGACCAGAACTGGACACAGTACTCAGGGTGGGTCTGACTAGAACTGGACACTGTACTCAGGGTGGGTCTGACCAGAACTGGACACAGTACTCAGGGTGGGTCTGACTAGAACTGGACACCGAGCTCAGGGTGAGGTCTGACTAGAACTGGACACAGTTCTCAGGGTGGGTCTGACTCGAACTGGACACAGTACTCAGGGTGGGTCTGACTAGAACGGGACACCGAGCTCAGGGTGAGGTCTGACTAGAACTGGACACAGTACTCAGGGTGGGTCTGACTAGAACTGGACACAGTGCTCAGGCTGGGTCTGAACAGAACTGGACACAGTGCTCAGGGTGGGTCTGACCAGAACTGGACACAGTGCTCAGGGTGGGTCTGACCAGAACTGGACACAGTGCTCAGGGTGAGGTCTGACCAGAACTGGACCCAACACTCAAAGTGTAGCCTGACTAGAACTGGGCACAGTACACAGGGTGAGGTCTGAATAGAACTGGACACAGTACAATGGGTGAGGTCTGACTAGAACTGGACACAGTACTCAGGGTGGGTCTGACAAGAACTGGTCATAGTACTTAGGGTGAGGTCTGACTAGAACTGGACACAGTACACAGGGTGGGTCTGACTAGAACTGGACACAGTACTCAGGGTGGGTCTGACCAGAACTGGACACAGTACTCAGGGTGAGGTCTGACTAGAACTGGACACAGTACTCAGGGTGGGTCTGACTAGAACTGGACACTGTACTCAGGGTGGGTCTGACTATAACTGGACACTGTACTCAGGGTGGGTCTGACTAGAACTGGACACAGTACTCAGGGTGAGGTCTGACTAGAACTGGACACTGTACTCAGAGTGGGTCTGACTAGAACTGGACTCAGTACTCAGGGTGGGTCTGACTAGAACTGGACACAGTACTCAGGGTGAGGTCTGACTAGAACTGGACACTGTACTCAGAGTGAGGTCTGACTAGAACTGGACACAGTACTCAGGGTGGGTCTGACTAGAACTGGACACAGTACTCAGGGTGGGTCTGACTAGAACTGGACACAGTACTCAGGGTGAGGTCTGACTAGAACTGGACACTGTACTCAGAGTGAGGTCTGACTAGAACTGGACACAGTACTCAGGGTGGGTCTGACTAGAACTGGACACTGTACTCAGAGTGAGGTCTGACTAGAACTGGACACAGTACTCAGGGTGGGTCTGACTAGAACTGGACACCGAGCTCAGGGTGAGTTCTGACTAGAAGTGGACACTGTACTCAGGGTGGGTCTGACAAGAACTGGACACAGTACTCAGGGTGAGGTCTGACTAGAACTGGACACAGTATTCATGGTGGGTCTGACCAGAACTGGACACAGTACTCAGGGTGAGGGCTCACCAGAACTGGACACAGCACTCAGGGTGGGTCTGACTAGAACTGGACACTGAGCTCAGGGTGAGGTCTGACTAGAACTGGACACTTTACTCAGGGTGGGTCTGACCAGAACTGGACACAGTACTCAGGGTGGGTCTGACCAGAACTGGACACAGTATTAAGTGTGGGTCTGACTAGAACTGGACACAGTACTCAGGGTGGGTCTGACCAGAACTGGACACAGTGCTCAGGGTGAGGTCTGACCAGAGCTGGACACAGTACTCAGGGTGGGTCTGACTAGAACTGGACACTGTACTCAGGGTGAGGTCTGACTAGAACTGGACACAGTACTCAGGGTGGGTCTGACTAGAACTGGACACAGTACTCAGGGTGGGTCTGACTAGAACGGGACACTGTACTCAGGGTGGGTCTGACCAGAATTGGACACTGTACTCAGGGTGAGGTCTGACTAGAACTGGACACAGTACTCAGGGTGGGTCTGACTAGAACTGGACACTGTACTCAGGGTGGGTCTGACCAGAATTGGACACAGTACTCAGGGTGGGCTTGACTAGAACTGGACACAGTACTCAGGGTGAGTCTGACTAGAACTGGACACAACACTCAAAGTGTAGTCCGACTAGAACTGGATACAGTACCCAAGGTGGGTCTGACCAGAACTGGACCAAACACTCAAAGTGTAGTCTGACTAGAACTGGGCACAATACTCAGGGTGAGGTCTGACTAGAACTGGACACTGAGCTCAGGGTGAGGTCTGACTAGAACTGGACACAGTACTCAGGGTGGGTCTGACCAGAACTGGACACAGTACACAGGGTGAGGTCTGACTAGAACTGGACACAGTACACAGGGTGAAATCTGACTAGAACTGGAGACAGTATTCAGGGTGGGTCTGACCAGAACTGGACACAGTAATCAGGGTGAGGTCTGACCAGAACTGGACACAGCACACAGGGTGGGTCTGACTAGAACTGGACACTGAGCTCAGGGTGAGGTCTGACTAGAACTGGAAACAGTACTCAGGGTGGGTCTGACCAGAACTGGACACAGTACTCAGTGTGGGTCTGACCAGAACTGGACACAGTACTCAGGGTGGGTCTGACTAGAACTGGACACAGTGCTCAGGGTGGGTCTGACTAGAACTGGACACAGTACTCAGGGTGGGTCTGACCAGAACTGGACACAGTACTCAGGGTGGGCCTGACTAGAACTGGACACAGTACTCAGGGTGGGTCTGACCAGAACTGGAGACAGTACTTAGGGTGGGTCTGACTAGAACTGGACACAGTACTCAGGGTGAGGTCTGACTAGAACTGGACACAGTACTCAGGGTGGGTCTGACAAGAACTGGACACAGTACTCAGGGTGGGTCTGACTTGAACTGACACCGAGCTCAGGGTGCGGTCTGACTAGAACTGGACACCGAGCTCAGGGTGAGGTCTGACTAGAACTGGACACTGTACTCAGAGTGGGTCTGACCAGAACTGGACACAGTACTCAGGGTGGGTCTGACCAGAACTGGACACAGTACTCAGGGTGGGTCTGACTAGAACTGGACACAGTACACAGGGTGAGGTCTGACTAGAACTGGACACTGTACTCAGGGTGGGTCTGACCGGAACTGGACACAGTACTCAGGGTGGGTCTGAGTAGAACTGGACACAGTACTCAGGGTGGGTCTGACCAGAACTGGACACTGTACTCAGGGTGGGTCTGACCAGAATTGGACACTGTACTCAGGGTGAGGTCTGACTAGAACTGGACACTGTACTCAGGGTGGGTCTGACCAGAATTGGACACAGTACTCAGGGTGGGTTTGACCAGAACTGGACACAGTACTCAGGGTGGGTCTGACTAGAACTGGACACAACACTCAAAGTGTAGTCCGACTAGAACTGGATACAGTACCCAAGGTGGGTCTGACCAGAACTGGACCAAACACTCAAAGTGTAGTCTGACTAGAACTGGGCACAATACTCAGGGTGAGGTCTGACTAGAACTGGACACTGAGCTCAGGGTGAGGTCTGACTAGAACTGGACACAGTACTCAGGGTGGGTCTGACCAGAACTGGACACAGTACACAGGGTGAGGTCTGACTAGAACTGGACACAGTACACAGGGTGAGGTCTGACTAGAACTGGAGACAGTATTCAGGGTGGGTCTGACCAGAACTGGACACAGTAATCAGGGTGAGGTCTGACCAGAACTGGACACAGCACACAGGGTGGGTCTGACTAGAACTGGACACTGTACTCAGGGTGGGTCTGACCAGAACTGGACACAGTAATCAGGGTGAGGTCTGACCAGAACTGGACACAGCACACAGGGTGGGTCTGACTAGAACTGGACACTGAGCTCAGGGTGAGGTCTGACTAGAACTGGAAACAGTACTCAGGGTGGGTCTGACCAGAACTGGACACTGTACTCAGGGTGGGTCTGACTAGAACTGGACACTGTACTCAGGGTGAAATCTGACTAGAACTGGACACAGTACTCAGGGTGGGTCTGACTAGAACTGGACACTGTAATCAGGGTGGGTCTGACCAGAACTGGACACAGTACTCAGGGTGGGTCTGACCAGAACTGGACACAGTACTCAGGGTGGGTCTGACTAGAACTGTACACCGAGTTCAGGGTGGGTCTGACTAGAACTGGACACAGTACTCAGGGTGGGTCTGACTAGAACTGGACACAGTACTCAGGGTGGGTCTGACCAGAACTGGACACAGTACTCAGGGTGGGTCTGACCAGAACAGGACAGTGTACTCAGGGTGGGTCTGACTAGAACTGGACACCGAGCTCAGGGTGAGGTCTGACTAGAACTGGACACAGTATTCATGGTGGGTCTGACCAGAACTGGACACAGTACTCAGGGTGAGGTCTGACTAGAACTGGACACAGTATTCATGGTGGGTCTGACCAGAACTGGACACAGTACTCAGGGTGAGGGCTGACCAGAACTGGACACAGCACTCAGGGTGGGTCTGACTAGAACTGGACACTGAGCTCAGGGTGAGGTCTGACTACAACTGGACACTTTACTCAGGGTGGGTCTGACCAGAACTGGACACAGTACTCAGGGTGGGTCTGACCAGAACTGGACACAGTATTAAGTGTGGGTCTGACTAGAACTGGACACAGTACTCAGGGTGGGTCTGACTAGAAGTGGACACCGAGCTCAGGGTGCGGTCTGACTAGAACTGGACACAGTACTCAGGGTGGGTCTGACTAGAACTGGACACAGTGCTCAGGGTGGGTCTGACTAGAACTGGACACCGAGCTCAGGGTGCGGTCTGACTAGAACTGGACACTGTACTCAGGGTGGGTCTGACTAGAACTGGACACTGTACTCAGGGTGGGTCTGACTAGAACTGGACACCGAGCTCAGGGTGCGGTCTGACTAGAACTGGACACCGAGCTCAGGGTGAGGTCTGACTAGAACTGGACACAGTACTCAGGGTGGGTCTGACTAGAACTGGACACAGTACACAGGGTGGGTCTGACTAGAACTGGACACAGTACACAGGTGGGTCTGACCAGAACTGGACACAGTACTCAGGTGGGTCTGACTAGAACTGGACACAGTACACAGGGTGGGTCTGACCAGAACTGGACACAGTACTCAGTGTGGGTCTGACCAGAACTGGACACAGTACTCAGGTGGGTCTGACTAGAACTGGACACAGTACTCAGGGTGGGTCTGACTAGAACTGGACACAGTATTCAGGGTGGGTCTGACCAGAACTGGACACAGTACTCAGGGTGGGCCTGACTAGAACTGGACACAGTACTCAGGGTGGGTCTGACCAGAACTGGAGACAGTACTTAGGGTGGGTCTGACCAGAACTGGACACAGTACTCAGGGTGGGTCTGACTAGAACTGGACACAGTACTCAGGGTGGGTCTGACTAGAAATGGACACAGTACTCAGGGTGGGTCTGACTAGAACTGAACACAGTACACAGGGTGTGTCTGACCAGAACTGGACACAGTACTCAGGGTGGGTCTGACCAGAACTGGACAGTGTACTCAGGGTGGGTCTGACTAGAACTGGACACCGAGCTCAGGGTGAGTTCTGACTAGAAGTGGACACTGTACTCAGGGTGGGTCTGACAAGAACTGGACACAGTACTCAGGGTGAGGTCTGACTGGAACTGGACACAGTATTCATGGTGGGTCTGACCAGAACTGGACACAGTACTCAGGGTGAGGGCTGACCAGAACTGGACACAGCACTCAGGGTGGGTCTGACTAGAACTGGACACTGAGCTCAGGGTGAGGTCTGACTACAACTGGACACTTTACTCAGGGTGGGTCTGACCAGAACTGGACACAGTACTCAGGGTGGGTCTGACCAGAACTGGACACAGTATTAAGTGTGGGTCTGACTAGAACTGGACACAGTACTCAGGGTGGGTCTGACTAGAAGTGGACACCGAGCTCAGGGTGCGGTCTGACTAGAACTGGACACAGTACTCAGGGTGGGTCTGACTAGAACTGGACACAGTGCTCAGGGTGGTTCTGACTAGAACTGGACACCGAGCTCAGGGTGCGGTCTGACTAGAACTGGACACAGTACTCAGGGTGGGTCTGACTAGAACTGGACACAGTACTCAGGGTGGGTCTGACCAGAACTGGACACAGTACTCAGGGTGGGTCTGACTAGAACTGGACACAGTACACAGGGTGGGTCTGACCAGAACTGGACACAGTACTCAGTGTGGGTCTGACCAGAACTGGACACAGTACTCAGGGTGGGTCTGACTAGAACTGGACACAGTACTCAGGGTGGGTCTGACTAGAACTGGACACAGTACTCAGGGTGGGTCTGACCAGAACTGGACACAGTACTCAGGGTGGGCCTGACTAGAACTGGACACAGTACTCAGGGTGGGTCTGACCAGAACTGGAGACAGTACTTAGGGTGGGTCTGACTAGAACTGGACACAGTACTCAGGGTGAGGTCTGACTAGAACTGGACACAGTACTCAGGGTGGGTCTGACTAGAACTGAACACAGTACACAGGGTGAGGTCTGACTAGAACTGGACACTGTACTCAGGGTGGGTCTGACCGGAACTGGACACAGTGCTAAGGGTGGGTCTGACCAGAACTGGACACAGTGCTAAGGGTGAGGTCTGACCAGAACTGGACACAGTACTCAGGGTGAGATCTGACTAGAACTGAACACAGTACTCAGGGTGGGTCTGACCAGAACTGGACACAGTACTCAGGGTGGGTCTGACCAGAACTGGACACAGTGCTAAGGGTGAGGTCTGACCAGAACTGGACACAGTACTCAGGGTGAGATCTGACTAGAACTGGACACAATACTCAGGGTGGGTCTGACCAGAACTGGACACAGTACTCAGGGTGGGTTTGACCAGAACTGGACACAGTGCTCAGGGTGAGGTCTGACCAGAGCTGGACACAGTACTCAGGGTGGGTCTGACTAGAACTGGAGACTGTACTCAGGGTGAGGTCTGACTAGAACTGGACACAGTACTCAGGGTGGGTCTGACTAGAACTGGACACAGTACTCAGGGTGGGTCTGACTAGAACTGGACACTGTACTCAGGGTGGGTCTGACCAGAATTGGACACAGTACTCTGGGTGGGTTTGACCAGAACTGGACACAGTACTCAGGGTGGGTCTGACTAGAACTGGACACAACACTCAAAGTGTAGTCCGACTAGAACTGGATACAGTACCCAAGGTGGGTCTGACCAGAACTGGACCAAACACTCAAAGTGTAGTCTGACTAGAACTGGGCACAATACTCAGGGTGAGGTCTGACTAGAACTGGACACTGTACTCAGGGTGGGTCTGACCAGAACTGGACACAGTACACAGGGTGAGGTCTGACTAGAACTGGACACAGTACACAGGGTGAGGTCTGACTGGAACTGGAGACAGTATTCAGGGTGAGGTCTGACTAGAACTGGGCACAATACTCAGGGTGAGGTCTGACTAGAACTGGACACTGAGCTCAGGGTGAGGTCTGACTAGAACTGGACACAGTAATCAGGGTGAGGTCTGACTAGAACTGGGCACAATACTCAGGGTGAGGTCTGACTAGAACTGGACACTGAGCTCAGGGTGAGGTCTGACTAGAACTGGACACAGTACTCAGGGTGGGTCTGACCAGAACTGGACACAGTACTCAGGGTGGGTCTGACCAGAACTGGACACTGTACTCAGGGTGGGTCTGACTAGAACTGGACACTGTACTCAGGGTGAAATCTGACTAGAACTGGACACAGTACTCAGGGTGGGTCTGACTAGAACTGGACACTGTAATCAGGGTGGGTCTGACCAGAACTGGACACAGTACTCAGGGTGGGTCTGACCAGAACTGGACACAGTACTCAGGGTGGGTCTGACTAGAACTGTACACCGAGTTCAGGGTGGGTCTGACTAGAACTGGACACAGTACTCAGGGTGGGTCTGACCAGAACTGGACACAGTACTCAGGGTGGGTCTGACCAGAACTGGACACAGTACTCAGGGTGGGTCTGACTAGAACTGGACACCGAGCTCAGGGTGAGGTCTGACTAGAACTGGACACAGTTCTCAGGGTGGGTCTGACTAGAACTGGACACAGTACTCAGGGTGGGTCTGACTAGAACTGGACACAGTACTCAGGGTGGGTCTGACCAGAACTGGACACTGTACTCAGGGTGAGGTCTGACTAGAACTGGACACCGAGCTCAGGGTGAGGTCTGACTAGAACTGGACACAGTTCTCAGGGTGGGTCTGACTCGAACTGGACACAGTACTCAGGGTGGGTCTGACTAGAACGGGACACCGAGCTCAGGGTGAGGTCCGACTAGAACTGGACACAGTACTCAGGGTGGGTCTGACTAGAACTGGACACAGTGCTCAGGCTGGGTCTGAACAGAACTGGACACAGTGCTCAGGGTGGGTCTGACCAGAACTGGACACAGTGCTCAGGGTGAGGTCTGACCAGAACTGGACCCAACACTCAAAGTGTCGCCTGACTAGAACTGGGCACAGTACACAGGGTGAGGTCTGACTAGAACTGGACACAGTACAATGGGTGAGGTCTGACTAGAACTGGACACAGTACTCAGGGTGGGTCTGACCAGAACTGGACACAGTACTCAGGGTGGGTCTGACTAGAACTGGACACTGTACTCTGGGTGGGTCTGACCAGAACTGGACACAGTACTCAGGGTGGGTCTGACTAGAACTGGACACCGAGCTCAGGGTGGGTCTGACTAGAACTGAACACTGTACTCAGAGTGGGTCTGACTAGAACTGGACACTGTACTCAGTGTGGGTCTGACTAGAACTGGACACTGTACTCAGGGTGGGTCTGACTAGAACTGGACACCGAGCTCAGGGTGAGGTCTGACTAGAACTGGACACAGTTCTAAGGGTGGGTCTGACTCGAACTGGACACAGTACTCAGGGTGGGTCTGACTAGAACGGGACACCGAGATGAGGGTGAGGTCTGACTAGAACTGGACACAGTACTCAGGGTGGGTCTGACTAGAACTGGACACAGTGCTCAGGCTGGGTCTGAACAGAACTGGACACAGTGCTCAGGGTGGGTCTGACCAGAACTGGACACAGTGCTCAGGGTGGGTCTGACCAGAACTGGGCACAGTGCTCAGGGTGAGGTCTGACTAGAACTGGACACAGTACAATGGGTGAGGTCTGACTAGAACTGGACACTGTACTCAAGGTGGGTCTGACCAGAACTGGACACAGTACTCAGGGTGAGGTCTGACCAGAACTGGACACAGTACTCAGGGTGAGGTCTGACCAGAACTGGACACAGTACTCAGGGTGAGGTCTGACCAGAACTGGACACAGTACTCAGGGTGAGGTCTGACCAGAACTGGACACAGTACTCAGGGTGAGGTCTGACCAGAACTGGACACAGTACTCAGGGTGGGTCTGACTAGAACTGAACACTGTACTCAGAGTGAGGTCTGACTAGAACTGGACACAGTACTCAGGGTGGGTCTGACTAGAACTGAACACTGTACTCAGAGTGAGGTCTGACTAGAACTGGACACAGTACTCAGGGTGGGTCTGACTAGAACTGGACACAGTACTCAGGGTGGGTCTGACTAGAACTGGACACCGAGCTCAGGGTGAGGTCTGACTAGAAGTGGACACTGTACTCATGGTGGGTCTGACAAGAACTGGTCACAGTACTTAGGGTGAGGTCTGACTAGAACTGGACACAGTACTCAGGGTGGGTCTGACCAGAACTGGACACAGTACTCAGGGTGAGGTCTGACTAGAACTGGACACAGTACTCAGGGTGGGTCTGACTGGAACTGGACACTGTACTCAGAGTGGGTCTGACCAGAGCTGGACACAGTACTCAGGGTTAGTCTGACTAGAACGGGACACCGAGCTCAGGGTGAGGTCTGACTAGAACTGGACACAGTTCTCAGGGTGGGTCTGACCAGAGCTGGACACAGTACTCAGGGTGGATCTGACCAGAACTGAACACAGTACTCAGGGTGGGTCTGACTAGAACTGGACACAGTACTCAGGGTGGGTCTGACCAGAACTGGAGACAGTACTTAGGGTGGGTCTGACCAGAACTGGAGACAGTACTTAGGGTGGGTCTGACTAGAACTGGACACAGTACTCAGGGTGGGTCTGACTAGAACTGGACACAGTACTCAGGGTGCGGTCTGACTAGAACTGGACACCGAGCTCAGGGTGAGGTCTGACTAGAACTGGACACTGTACTCAGGGTGGGTCTGACTAGAACTGGACACTGTACTCAGGGTGGGTCTGACTAGAACTGGACACAGTACACAGGGTGAGGTCTGACTAGAACTGGACACTGTACTCAGGGTGGGTCTGACCAGAACTGGACACAGTACTCAGGGTGGGTCTGACCAGAACTGGACACAGTACTCAGGGTGGGTCTGAGTAGAACTGGACACAGTACTCAGGGTGGGTCTGACCAGAACTGGACACAGTACTCAGGGTGGGTCTGACCAGAACTGGACACAGTGCTAAGGGTGAGGTCTGACCAGAACTGGACACAGTGCTCAGGGTGAGGTCTGACCAGAGCTGGACACAGTACTCAAGGTGGGTCTGACTAGAACTGGACACTGTACTCAGGGTGAGGTCTGACTAGAATTGGACACAGTACTCAGGGTGGGTCTGACTAGAACTGGACACAGTACTCAGGGTGGGTCTGACTAGAACTGGACACTGTACTCAGGGTGGGTCTGACTAGAAGTGGACACTGTACTCAGGGTGAGGTCTGACTAGAACTGGACACAGTACTCAGGGTGGGTCTGACTAGAATTGGACACAGTACTCAGGGTGAGGTCTGACTAGAACTGGACACTGTACTCAGGGTGAGGTCTGACTAGAACTGGACACTGTACTCAGGGTGGGTCTGACTAGAAGTGGACACTGTACTCAGGGTGGGTTTGACCAGAACTGGACACAATACTCAGGGTGGGTCTGACTTGAACTGTACACCGAGCTCAGGGTGAGGTCGGACTAGAAGTGGACACTGGACTCAGGGTGGGTCTGACCAGAACTGGACACAGTACACAGGGTGAGGTCTGACTAGAACTGGACACAGTACAAAGGGTGAGGTCTGACTAGAACTGGACACAGTATTCAGGGTGGGTCTGACCAGAACTGGACACAGTACTCAGGGTGAGGTCTGACCAGAACTGGACACAGCACTCAGGGTGGGTCTGACTAGAACTGGACACAGTACACAGGGTGAGGTCTGACTAGAACTGGACACAGTAGTCAGGCTGGGTCTGACCAGAACTGGACACAGTACTCAGGGTGGGTCTGACCAGAACTGGACACAGTACTCAGGGTGAGGTCTGACTAGAACTGGACACAGTACACAGGGTGAGGTCTGACTAGAACTGGACACAGTATTCAGGGTGGGTCTGACCAGAACTGGACACAGTACACAGGGTGAGGTCTGACCAGAACTGGACACAGCACTCAGGGTGGGTCTGACTAGAACTGGACACTGAGCTCAGGGTGAGGTCTGACTAGAACTGGACACTGTACTCAGGGTGAGGTCTGACCAGAACTGGACACAGCACTCAGTATGGGTCTGACTAGAACTGGACACAGTACTCAGGGTGGGTCTGACTAGAACTGGACACTGTACTCAGGGTGGGTCTGACTAGAACTGGACCCAACACTCAAAGTGTAGTCTGACTAGAACTGGATACAGTACTCAGGGTGAGGTCTGACTAGAACTGGACACTGAGCTCAGGGTGAGGTTTGACTAGAACTGGACACAGTACTCAGGGTGGGTCTGACCAGAACTGGACACAGTACACAGGGCTTCCTCCTGCTCCTCTGTTCCTACGTTCCTTCCTATTTTCCGATGTATGATGTATGAGTCCAACCAGTGGAAAGTTTACCCCCTGATTCCCATTCACTTCTAGGGCTCCTTGATGTCTCACTCGGTCAAATGCTGCCTTGATGTCAAGGGCAGCCACTCTCACCTCACCTCTGGAATTCAGCTCTTTTGTCCATGTTTGGACCAAGGCTGTAATGAGGATGGGAGCCGAGTGGTCTTGGCGGAACCCAAACCGAGCATCAGTGAGCAGGTTATTGGTGAGTAAGTGCCGCTTGATAGCACTGTCGATGACACCTTCTATCACTTTGCTGATGATTGAGAGTAGACTGATGGGGCGGTAACTGACCGGATAGGATTCGTCCTGTTTTTTGTGGACAGGACATACGTGGGCAATTTTCCACATTGTCGGATCGATGCCAGTGTTGTAGCTGTACTAGAGCAGCTTGGCTAGAGGTGCTGCTAGTTCTAGAGCACAAGTCTTCAGCAGTTCAGCTGGGATGTTGTCGGGGCCCATAGCCTTTACTGTATCCAGTGCACTCAGCCATTTCTTGATATCATGTGGAGTGAATCGAATTGGCTGAAGACTGACTTATGTGATGGTGGGGACCTCAGGAGGAGGCCGATATGGATCATCCACTCGGCACTTCTGGCTGAAGATGGTTGCAAACACTTCAGCCTTGTCTTTTGCACTTGCGTGCTGGGCTCCACCATCATTGAGGATGGGGATGTTTATGGAGCATCCTCCTCCCCTCAGTTGTTCAATGGTCCACCACCATTCACGACTGGATGTGGCAGGACTGCAGAGCTTTGATCTGATCCGTTGGGATTGCTTAGCCCTGTCTATAGCATGCTGCTTCCGCCTTTTAGCATGCATGTAGTCCTGTGTTGCAGCTTCCCCAGGTTGGCACCTCATTTTTAGGCACGCCTGGTGCTGCTCCTGGCATGCTCTTCTACACTCCTTATTGAACCAGGGTTGGTCCCCTGGCTTGATGGTAATGGTAGAGTGAGGGATATGCTGGGCCATGAGGTTACAGATTGTGGTGGAATACAATTCTGCTGCTGCTGATGGGCCACAGCGCCTTATGGATGCCCAGTTTTGAGCTGCTAGATCTGTTCTGAATCTAGCCCATTTAGCATGGTGTTAGTGCCACACAACACGATGGAGGGTGTCCTCAGTGTGAGGACGGGACCGTCTCCACAATAACTGTGCGGTGGTCACTGCTACCAATGCTGTCATGGACAGATGCATCTGCGACAGGTTGATTGGTGAGGACGAGGTCAAGTAGGTTTTTCCCTCGTGTTGGTTCTTTCACCACCTGTCGCAGGCCCAGACTGTGTGTATTATGTACAGCGTGCGTGCTGTTTAATTGTGTCTTGTGGTAGCCTTGACCACATATGGCATTAAAGTAGTGTTGTGGAAAAAACCTTGAATAGGTTTTACACAAAGGGATCTCAAGCCCTGAATCAGGGTAAGCAAGCATTGTTTTCCTGTTAAGTACTTTTCGAACACAATGCTCTTGAGCAACTTTTGGCATTACAAAGATTAGATAACTGCTCTAAGTTATCTATTAGTTTTAAAATGCAATCTAGATGTGTGCAATAGTCGCTTGTATCCATGATCAATTATTGGCAACGATACAGGATCAATGAGAATGCATCACTAGCCACAATAATCTCTTTTAGCACTTGCATTTACAAGCTTTATAACATCCTCTTCTAGTTGTAGGTTTGGTCTAAATATTTGTTTGAATTTGTTAATGAAACTTTGTTGCTATAATATGCACAGGGTAACTAGGTTTGAGAGATTATGTGGCACAATTTGACAGAATCCACTCTCAAATCCAAACCAAACAAGGTGGTACGAAGGTCTCCTCTCCTCCGGCTGTTGATAAAGATATAGGGGAAGAATGTTGGTTGATCAGTGATCTCCAGAAGCGCTTAACAAATACTGACTAAAGAGGCTGGTCAAATTGTCAACAACATTCAGGGAAAAGCAAGTTACTCATCAATATGATAGAAGCAGCAATTGAAGACCTTGGTCAGAAACTTTGGCTGAAATTTTGCCCACCTGGGCGGGTCCGGTTCAGCCGGTGTCCATGTCGAGTCACGACCCCGCTGCTGGCTCCATCCCGCTGTTGAAAATGAACTTACCTTAATGGGGCCTATTAAGCCCGCCCAGCGCGTTACCCGGCCCAATTAAATGGAGCGGGTCTGGTGACGTCATTCATGACACGTTTTCAGCCGGGATCGTTAAAGGGACCATGGCCACATTACATCTAACATAGTGCTGTCAGTGTACTACAGCATTGGAGTGCTGCAAACACTGACAATGACTGCACAGAGGCAGAGGGCTGCACCCAGGTTCTCCGATGACTCCCTCCATATGCTTATGGAGGGAGTCAGAGCACGCAGGGAGGTCCTCTTCCCTTCTGATGGGCGGAAGAGACCTCCCCAGGAGACCAAGATGGCCTGGTTGCAGATTGCAGAGGAGGGCACAAGCAGAGATGTGGTCAGGAGGAACTGGGTGCAGTGCCTCAAACATTTCAATGATCTCATTAGATCAGGAAACATTAGTACAAAGCCACACTCAACCTCATCCTGCTGTACCACTCATCACATCCCCATCACTCTGCCTTCCCTACCCTACTCCTGCACATCCTTATAGCAACATACCTTGCACCTCCACCCATTCCTCTCTATCTACATTATTACATCACCATCTCACAAGCCACCCATCACACTCACCCTCATCCTAGTACAATCAGACAAACTAACAACACACAAAGGTAGGAACTTGGGTGTTTTATGCAATGTTTATGTAAAGTTTCTGTTAATGTTCTGTCAAACATAAAAATCATTATTTTCAACACTTTCCGGTCTTGAACAGATTTGGTGTGCAGCCTGCAGAATCTGTGCTGGATATGAACTGAGCAACAGCTTCTGCCTGAGGAAAGTGATCATCTGTAAGGTGGGAGCTTTTACTGAACATTTGATGCTGTCAAGTAATCAGCTGGAGCAATGGCCACTGAACTCCCGCCTCAGGTTGACAGACGTGGTTTCTGAGCTGTGTGAATCCCGTGGCCATGCAGGGAAATTTAAAATGTAGGGGGAGAAGGCTCTTAAGTGCCTGCAAACTACCTGATAATGATTTCAATTGGGTCGCCCGCTGCTGCCGGTCGAGTCGGCTCCGCAATGACAGACGCGCCTGGGGGAAAGGCGCGTGGGTGTGGGATTACAACAGGTTCCCAACCCGCTGTCAAAAATAACAATTTTCCTACCCGACCCGCCACCGATCGCACCCGCTACCACCCCGGAAAATTCCGGCCTTTTTCTCTAAGTTCTGGCAATTTTTCTTTTGTACATCTCCAACCAGGCAGAAAATTGTGGTTTTGGCCGCAGGTTTTAGCCGATTTGTTTTTGGTCTGGATTTTCAATCACATATTTACCCAGGCAGAAAGTGTTTTCCACAGCCTTCCCAATGGCTCACTCGTATTCAGAGTCTGTCACAACAGAAATCGCTGAGGTTAGCGGTAAACTCATAATATCGCCAACGTGGTGCTACAGCCATCAGAGACAGCGTGATATCAGACGTGGCTCAGTGCTAACACTCTTACCTCTGAGTTAAATGGTTGTGGGTTCAAGCCTCACTCCAGAGAGTTCAGTACATTGGCCCAGAAATTTGCCTCTCCGGCTTGCCCCGGGGGTAAGGATCGCGCGCGCTCTTACCTACCGCGCCTGCCGTTGTGTTTTGGGCCCACAGGAACTTCAGCTCCTGGGCCTGCTCCAAGTGCCGGCGTGCAGTGCTTGCGTGTCCCAGGGGCGCAGTTAGTGCGATGCGTCCCCATGGACCACGTGGGCCATGGAGAGCCAATGGCAGCAGACCATCTTTCATTCATAGATTTGACAGGAGACCTGTCAAATCTGTGAATTGAAATCGGCTCCAAAAGAACAGTTAAACTTAAAATAAATTAAAAAAAAACCCCATCACATTTATAAAATAACTATAGTTAAATAAATTAACCACTTTAAACAAAAATTTAAATTTTTGAAAAAATTTAAAATACTTTTTAAAAGTGATAAAAATAAACTTACCTTTCTTTAAAGTATCTAAAAAAGATAAACCTGATGAAATTTTTTTTAAATTATACTTAATTAACCACTTACCTTGTTGAAAACGGGTCTTGCGCCTCCTTTTTAATAGCGTAGTTTCTTCACTACTTACCCTCGCGTAGAAACCTGAAAAAAAATCTAAGTTTGCTGCGTGCGCGCAGCCTCTACCACGCACGCGGTTCACCTAGGAACCGCCCCCTTCACCATACCGGAAGTTCCGGTTTCCCGCGCATGCGCAGTGCATGCAGGAAACCGGCACTTCGGGACGCTTTACGGGTGAGTACGGACTGTGTACTCACCCGGGAAGGGCCGAATTTTTGGCCCATTATCTAAGCTGGCATTCCAGTACAGTGCTGAGGGGGTGCTGCACTGTCAAAGGTGTTGTCTTTCAAATGAGACGTTAGACCGAGGCCCCGTCTGCTCTCTCAAGTGGATGTAGAAGATCCCAGGGCACTATTTCGAAGAGCAGGGGAGTTCTCCTGGTGACCTGATCAACATTTATCCTTCAACCAACACTACCAAAAATGGATTAACTAGTCATTTATCTCATTGGTATTTGTGGGACTTTGCTGTGTGCAAAATTGGCTGCCGCGTTCTTACATTACAACAGTGACTGTGCTTCAAAAGTACTTCATTGGCTGTAAAATGCTTTGGGACGTCCTGAGGACGTGAAAGGCGCTATAGAAATGTGAGTTCTTTCATTCTTATTTGAAGGCAAAAGGGGAATTAGATCGATATGTTGGAAAACAAGGCTACTGCCCTGGTTAATGACACTCTTCGGTCAATCACAGAGAGCGGTAGATGGTAGATACAACAAGGACCATTCAACCATCAGGATCATTATTGAGCATGCTATTGGCACCTTGAAGCAGGACTTCAGATGTTTGGGCAGATAAGGCGATGCTTTAGAGTAAAGTCTCCTTCTGGGTCATAGGAACAGGAGTAGGCCATTCAGCCCCTCGAGCCTGTTCCGCCATTCAATTAGATCATGGCTGATCATGGCGGGTCTCCAAGGTCATTGACATCTGCTGCATGTTCCACAGCCTTGCTAAATAAAGAGGTGTAACCATGGAGGAGGAAGAGGAGGAGGACCAACCTGGAACCCAGATACAGACCTTGGAGGCTCTGATGCAGGAACACCAGTGCAGCCAGGAGGCTGTTGCTGCAGATGTCTAGTTAAGTGTCTGAGCCGTTCCTTTTGAATGAACCCTTTGGTCCACAAATAACCATAAAATAAAGAGTCAAAGCACCTTTAATAACACAGTCCTCTGAGCCTCCTTAGTCACAGTTCATGCCCGTCCTTTGCTTATTCTTATAATCAACAAACAAATTCTCTGAACAAAGTTCAACTGCAGTGCAGCTAATTTACTACCTTACTTTGTGTCACGTGTGAATGACGTCATGTGCGGGTTTACTCTGGTGCTTCCTCTTAGTGCTGGTGTATCCATCTAATCTTTTCTAAATGGTTCCCTCATGGGAGGAGCAAGACTGCTGGTTGGCTGCTGGTTTCAGTGGGAGGCTGCTGGGATTCAGGGGCGCTTGTATCAACTGGCTTGGCCATGTTTGCTGCTTCCTATGGCTGCTTGGCCCTGCCTGTTTCTGGCAAATCTATTATCAGTTGCACAAGGAGTCGCCCCAAGACATACTCGGCTTATCTCTGCTCCTAAAACACTACGGTACTGCTGGCATCCAATCAGATCTGTGGTCAGCGATGAGATCACCAGCTCACATAATTGTGGGTGAGGAAAGCCATTCGGCCCATCATAATTCACCCGTCCAGAGAGATTCTTCCCCCATGTCTTAAAGTTCTCTCAATTCAATCCCCCCATATTGTTGATGCCGGACAAGAGAGCCTTTTGTTCGTTGGGGTAAAAATTGGATAGCGCCCCCTTTGGGGCGCTACCTTCGCCGGGGTGCTAATTTTAGCGCCCCGAAAAAGTTAGCGGCCCCGCGGCCGATTTTCCCAGGTATCGCCCCGAGAGGGAGGAGGGGCGCTACTGGAAGTGCCCCGCGTCCCTCTTGGGGTGGTGCGAGCAAATATCGCGGTGCTATGTGCCGCAGCACCACGCGTTACGGCATGTCGCGCCGCGGTACTGCAGGCCTTCCTCCCCTTATTAAAGTTAGCGCCGCCATTACGGGAGGCGCAAATCAACCGAATTTAGCCCCCAAGGTCTCTATCGCAGCAGACTGAATATTTATGACTTGAAACAATTGTGAGAGAGGGTGGTGTCTGGCGGTGGGCGGGGAAATGATCGGGAGAGGGGAAGTAATTGGGGAAGGGGACTGGACCGAGAGAGGAGATGGCATTGGGAGGTGTGAGGGATCGGGAAAGGGGAGGGGGAGGGGATCGGGAGAAAGGGTCCTCAAACAGGCATATGCAAAAGGCGCAACACCTGTTTCAGGCACAGTCCTTGGACGCCTCTTTTTCTGCCTTTGCCAATATGGTGGGCGGCGCTCTTCAGGCGCATAATAAGCGTGCGCAGCCCGGCCGCCATGTTGAATGCTTAGTCGCCTGTTCCATAACTGAAAAACGGGCGCGGCACCACCAAATGCCTGGGCTAATATTACTGCATGCTGCTGTAATGTTTCGGACTGGGATGAAGAGGAAATGATCAGGAGGGAGGGGAAGAGATTAGGAGGGAGGAGGGGACTGGGACCTTTGATTAACAAGAGATAAAATAGCATTGTTCACATTCCTGCGTGGCTCCTTGCATAACATTGCCTGATAAGGACCTCAATAATTATTGCACATAAAATGAATGGGTGTTCTAAATATTTTTTTTTATATTAATTTATGGGATGTGGATATCGCTGGCATAACCAGCATTTATTGCCCATCCCTCGTTGCCCTTGAGAAGGTGGTGGTGAGCCGCCTTCTTGAACCGCTGCAGTCCGTGTGGTGAAGGTACTCCCACAGTGCTGTTAGGGAGGGAGTTCCAGGATTTTGACCCAGCGACGATGAAGGAACGGCGATATACTGCCAAGTCAGGATGGTATGTGACTTGGAGGGGAACTTGGAGGTGGTGGTGTTCCCATGCGCCTGCTGCCCTTGTCCTTCTAGGTGGGAGAGGTCACGGGTTTCTGAGGTGCTGCCGAAGAAGCCTTGGCGAGTTGCTGCAGTGCATCTTGTAGATGGTACACACTGCAGCCACGGTACGCCAATGGTGGAGGGAGTGAATGTTTAAGGTGGTGGATGGGATGCCAATCAAGCGGGCTGCTTTGTCCTGGATGGTGTCGAGCTTCTTAAGTGTTGTTGGAGCTGCACTCATCTAGGCAAGTGGAGAGTATTCCATCACACTCCTGACTTGTGCCTTGTAGATGGTGGAAAGGCTTTGGGGAGCCATGAGGTGAGACGCTCGTTGCAGAATACTCAGCCTCTGACCTGCTCTTGTAGCCACAGTATTTATGTGGCTGGTCCAGTTAAGTTTCTGGTCAATGGTGACCCCCAAGATGTTGATGGTGGGGATTCGGTGATGGTAATGTTGTTGAATGTCAAGGGGCGGTGGATAGATTATCTCGTGTTTGAGATAGTCATTGCCTGGCACTTGTGTGGCGTGAATGTTACTTGCCGCTTATCAGCCCAAGCCTGAATGTTGTCCAGGTCTTGCTGCATGCGGGCACAGACTGCTTCATTATCTGAAGAGTTGCGAATGGAACTAAACACTGTGCAGTCATCAGCGAACAGCCCCACTTCTGATCTTATGATGGAAGGAAGGCCATTGATGAAGCAGCTGAAGCTGGTTGGGCCTAGGACTCTCCCCTGAGGAACTCCTGCAGCGATGTCCTGGGGCTGAGATGATTGACCTCCAACAACCACAACCATCTTCCTTTGTGCTAGGTAGGACTCCAGCCAATGGAGTGTTTTCCCCCCGATTCCCATTGACTTCAGTTTTACTAGGGCTCCTTGATGCCAGACTCGGTCAAATGCTGCCTTGATGTCAAGGGCAGTCACTCTCACCTCACCTCTAAGATTCAGCTCTTTTATCCATGTTTGGACCAAGACTGTAATGAGGTCTGGAGCCAGGTGTTCCTGGCCAAACTGAAACGGAGCATCGGTGAGCCGGTTATTGGTGAGTAACTGCCGCTTGATAGCACTGTTGACGGCACCTTCCATCACGTTGCTGATGATTGAGAGTAGACTGATGGGGCGGTAATTGGCTGGATTGGATTTGCCCTGCTTTTTCTGGACAGAACATACCTGGGCAATTTTCTACTTTGTTGAGTAAGTGCCTGTGTTGAAGCTGCACTGCAATAGCTTGGCTAGAGGCGCGGCTAGTTCTGGAGCACAAGTCTTCAGCATGATAGCCGCGATGTTGTCGAGACATATAGTTTTTGCTGTATCCAATGCACTCAGCCGTTTCTTGATATCACGTGGAGTGAATCGAATTGGCTGAAGACTGTGATGGTGGGGACCTCAGGAGTAGGCTCAGATGGATCATCCACTCGGCACTTCTGGCTGAATATGGTTGCAAACGCTTCAGCCTTGTCTTTTGCACTCACGTGCTGGGCTCCACCATCATTGAGGATGGGGATAGTCATAAAGCCTCCCCCTCCCATTAGTTGTTCAATTCACCACCCCCATTCACGACTGGATGTGGCAGGACTGCAGAGCCTTTGATTGTGGGATCGCTTAGCCCTGTCTATAGCATGCTGCTTCCGCTTTTTAGCATGCATGTAGTCCAGTGTTGCAGCTTCCCCAGGTTGGCACCTCATTTTTAGATATGCCTGGTGCTGCTCCTGAAATGCTCTTCTACACTCCTTATTGAACCAGGGTTGGTCGCCTGGCTTGATGGTAATGGTAGAGTGAGGGATATGCTGGGCCATGAGGTTACAGATTGTGGTGGAATACAATTCTGCTGCTGCTGATGGCCCACAGCGCCTCATGGATGCCCAGTTTTGAGCTGCTAGATCTGTTCTGAATCTATCCCATTTAGCACAGTGGTAGTGCCACACAACACGATGGAGGGTGTCCTCAGGGACTTTGTCTCCACAAGGTGGTAACTCCTACCAGTACTACCAATACATCTGTGACAGGCAGATTGGTGAGGACGAGGTCAGATAGATTTTTCCCTCGTGTTGGTTCTCTCACCACCTGTCGCAGGCCCAGACTGGCAGCTACGTCCTTCAGGACTCGGTCAGTAGTGGTGCTACCGAGCCACTCTTGGTGATGGACATTGAAGTCCCACACCCAGAGTACATCCTGTGCCCTTGCTACCCTCAGTGCTTCTTCCAAGGGGAGTACTGATTCATCAGCTGAGGGAAGGCAGTAGGTGGTAATCAGCAGGAGGTTTCCTTGCCCATGTTTGACCTGATGCCATGAGACTTCATGGGGTCCGGAATCAATGTTGAGGACTCCCAGGGCCACTCTTTCCCGACTCTATACCACTGTGCCACCACCTCTGGTGGATCTGTCCTGCCGGTGGGACAGAACATACCCAGGGATGGTGATGGAGGAGTCCGGGATGTTGGCTGAAAGGTATGATTCTGTGAGTTTGACTATGTCAGGCTGTTGCTTGACTATTCTGTGGGACAGCTCTCCCAATTTTGTCACAAGTCCCCAGCTGTTGGTGAGGAGGACTATGCAGCGTCGATTGGGCTGGGTGTGTCATTGCCGTGTCGGAATCTGGTGCCGAGGTCGATGACAGGTGGTCCGTCCGGTTTTATTCTTATTATACTTTGTTGTCATGGTTTGATACAACTGAGTGGCTTCCTATGTTATTTCAGAGAACGTTTCAGAGTCAACTGCATTGCTGTGGGTCTGGAGTCACATATAGGCCAGACCGGGTAAGGGCGGCAGATTTCCTTCCCTAAAGGACATTAGTGAACCAGATGGGTTTTTACGACCATCAGGTAGTTACATGGTCACCATTACTGATACTAGCTTTTTAATTCCAGATTTATTTAATTAACTGAATGTAAATTTCCCAACTGCCATGGTGAGATTTGAACTCATGTCTCCATATATTCAATGTTGGGAACGGTAGCATAGTGGTTATGTTACTGGAACTAGTAATCCAGAGGCCTGGACTAATGATCCAGGAACATGAGTTCAAATCCCACCACGGCAGCTGGGAATTTAAATACAGTTAATTAAATAAATCTGGAGTTAAAAAAAACCTAGTATCAGTAATGGTGACCATGAAACCACTGGATTGTCATTAAAATCCATCTGGTTCACTATTGTTTGTTATGGCAGGAAATCTGCCGTCCTTACCTGGTCTGGTCTGTATGTGACTCCAGACCCACAGCAATGTGGTTGACTCTTAACTGCCCTCTGAAATGGCCGAGCAAGTCACTCAGTTGTCAAGAAGGCGGCTCACCACCACCTTCTCGAGGGCAATTACAGATGGGCAATAAATGCTGGGTTTCCCAGCGACGCCCACATCCTGTGAATGAAAAAAAAGATTAGTTATCCAGGCCTCTGGATTGCTAGCCCAGTCACATAACCACTCTGCTACCGTACCTTGGGTTGGACCCAAGGAAGAGTAGGACAGGGTTTAATGGGACTGGCCGGAGGTCCTGTTGAAGATGGAGAGGGAGGTAGCAAGGCAGAGGAACTTGGGGATGAAAGTTCCAGTGGGGGCAAAGTGACTGAAGGGTCTTGGTACAATGGAAGCGAGAGGGGCACAGTAGATCAGAGCTGGATTAGCGGAGGGCGGGTACAGGGATATAGGGCTGGAAGAAGCTGCAGAGGTTGGGATGGGCGAGGCTACGAGGAGGACTTGTAGATGAGGACTTTGAAGTCGATGTGCTGAGCGATTGGCAGCCAGCGAAGGTTAGCACAGAGGAGGGGTAAAAGATCAATGGTATTTCATATGGAATAGCAGGTGGGCTGCAGAATTTTGGATGGTTTGGAGTTTATGTAGGATGGAGATGAGGAGGCTTTGGAGAAATCACACCAGAAGATGACAAAGGCATGACTGTGGATTTCAACAGGGTGAGGTGTGGACAGAGGTGGAGGTAGGTGGTCTTGGTGATGGATTGGATTTTGTTTTTGGAGCTAAGCTTAGGGTTGCATAGGACCACTAGGTTCTGTACTGTCAGGTTGAGCTTCAGCAAGCAGGAAACAATGAGATGGGGGGTTGCTAAGGAAGAAACCCTGGGGTACACCTGCAGGTGACCATGTGGGCATGGAAGGAGAGGTCATTGCAGGAGATGTATTGGCTCTAGGGACCATGTGCAATCAGTACCAGGAAGGTGGAGTACAGGGAAAAGGTGCTAGAGGAAGATATTGTGATTGATCATGTTGAATGCTGCAGAGAAGCTAAGAAGAGGTATTACAAAGTGGTACTGATCACACGGAATGATGTTGGCAACAGTGACCAGGACAATGTCAGTGCTGGGGATAGGACTGAAGCCGAAACAAATGTATTCAAATAGGGAGAGGTTGAAGAGCTGGTGGTTACAATTTCAGATTCTAAATGTTACTGCTCAGTACGAAGGACCATTGCCGTAAGTGAACCATCTGCTGCTGTAACCCTCATCCCTGCTTTTGTTACCTTCAGACTCGACTATTCCAATACTCTTCTGGCCGGCCTCCCATCTGTAGCCCTCCATAAATTTGAGCTCATCCAAAACTCTGCAGCACGCATCCTGAATCACACTATGTCTCATTCACCCATCATCCCTGTGCTCGCTGACCTACATTGGTTCCCCGTCCACCAATGCCTTCATTTTAAAATTCTCATTCTCGTGTTCAAATCCCTCCATGGCCTCACCACTCCCTATCTCTGTAATCTCATCCAGACCTACAACCCTCTGAGATAGTTGCGTTCCACTAATTCTGGCCTCTTGCCCATCCCTGATTTTAACTGCCCCACCAATGGAGGCCGCGCCTTGAGCATCATGGTCCTAAGCTCTGGAATTCCCTCCCTAAGCCTCTCTACCTCTCTCTCCACCTTTAAGATGTACCATAAAGCCGACCTCCTTGATCAAGCTATCAGTCACCTGTCCTAATGTCTCCACCATTGTCCGATTATGTTCCTGTGAAGCGCCTTGGGACATTTTACTATGTTAAAGGCGCTATATAAATGCAAGTCCTTGTTGTTGAACCCTTGCCTCCTGTGAACTGAAGTGTGACGTTGAACCACCTGACAGGGTTATTATAATTTTCTGATAGGGAATGTCGAGCCCTCTTGTGTTCTCCTCATCTTTGGATAGCAAAGAGAGAATTATTTTAGTGAACTTGAATCGGCACTTGAAGCTATGCAAATTAACTAACCTAGGAAACAGGTGCAAACAGTCCACTTGTATGTGAGTAGAGGCTTCTGGGTCTAAACCAGCCTAATATTTAGGCTAGAAACTGATTTTGCACTGATACGAATGGCCGTGTGCCATTTGCCTGCAGTTTTACAAGGTCAACTCATTACGCTAATTACGCGCAGCTCCAGGTGAGGATTTGGATGTGTGCAGGGAGCACAGTAGTGGTGGGAGTGGGAGATCGAGGCCGGAATTTTCCGGGGTGGTAGCGGGCGCGATTGGTGGCGGGTTGGGTGGGAACGTTGTTATTTTTGACAGTGGGTCGGGAACCTGCTGTCATCCTGCTCCCATGCACCTTTCCCCCAGGAGCGTCTGTCATCGCAGAGCCGACCCGAGCGGCAGCAGCAGGCGAACCAATTGAAATAATTATCAGGTAGTTTACAGGCATTTAAGAGCCTTTTTTCACTTTTTAAATTTCCCTGCATAGCCACGGGATTCACGCAGCTCAGGAACCACGTCTGTCAACCTGAGGCGGGAGTTCAGTGGCCATTGCTCCAGCTGATTACTTGACAGCACCAAATGTACAGTAAAAGCTCCCACCTGACAGATGATCACTTTCCTCAGGCAGAAGCTGTTGCTCAGTCCATTTCCAGCACAGATTCTACAGGCTGCAAGTCTTTCCAGCAAAGTTTCCATCCAGTGTCACCTCATTGGAAGAACTCTCTCACCATTGACAGAATGTTTCTGTCATCTGTACTTCACCTGCCATCTATTCCATCAACATGGATGCCATTTATACTGTCTCACCTTGGTCCTCAGAATCGGACCACGATCAGCCCCAACACCAACAGCACCAACAACAACACCAAACTTCTCCGCAATCTCCTGATGCTGCACAGGACACAGGGCATCAGCACCCGAGCACATTGCTGCCCGGGAGGCCAGGGATGGCCTCATCATGGCAAGATTTAGTTAACTTTACGCTGTACACCCTGGCTGCCACATGATGCGCCAGGTTGGCACCACCCCACACCAACACCATAAAGCATCCCTACAATGCCCAAGCCATTCCTTTCACACTCATTACCATTGTGGGGGGTACCGTTATGTCTCACCATTCACTGCAACTCACTAAGCCACTTTCAAAGGTGCACACAAAACAGAAAGTGTTGAAAATAAAGATTTTTATGTTTGACACCACATTAACAGAAACTTTACATAAACATTGGATACAACACCCAAGTGGCTACCCTTGTGTGTTGTTAGTTGGTATGATTGCACTAGGCTGAGGGTGAGTGTGAGGGGTGGCTAGTGAGATAATGTAGATAGAGAGAGAGGAATGGGTGGAGGTGCAAGGTAAGTTGGTGTGAGTAAGGATGTGCAGGAATAAGGTAGGGAAGGCAGCGTGATGGGGATGTGATGAGAGGCACAGCAGGATGAGGTTGAGTGTGGCTTTGTACTAACGTTTCATGATCTACTGAGATCATTGAAACATTTGCAGCACTGCACCCAGGTCCTCCTGACCACATCCCTGCTTGTGCCCTCCTCTGCAATTTATCTGGGGATAAATTAAAAGAAAGGACTTATATTTATATTATTACAACCTCAGGACATCCCAAACCACTTTACAACCAATGAAGTGCTTTTAAAGAATATTTACTGTTGTAATGTAGGAAATGTGGCAACCAATTTACGCACAGCAAGATCCCACAAACAGCAATATGATAATGACCAGATAATCTGTTTTAGTGTTGTTGATTGAAAGATTAATATTGGCCAGAACTCCCCTGGTCGAAATCCTGGAACTCCCTCCTGAGCACCTTCAGCACATGGACTGCAACAGTTCAAGAAGGCGGATCACCACCACCATCTCAAGGGCAATAAATGCCGGCCTTGCCAGCGACGTCCACATCCCGAGAATGAAAAAGAATTGCATTGGTTCACTAAATATACAGCTCCGAAACTGAGTGTGGTATTTTTTCTAAGATAACGGATTTTGACCTCAGAAATGCCATAAAAAATTAGGAATAAACTATGGACCAATATTCCATTTTTGTCACCCTGGGCATGTGGTTGGATTGTTATGGTATACTAGTCGATATCCCATGGTGTTACACATCAGTCAGAACCAACTGTAATCTTCAAGTGAAGCAGAGATAGAGGGTGGGAGATATTCAGATCAGGTCCACAGACATAATTCAGTCCCCATTTTGAAGTCATATATTCTGTTCTTATTTTATATGACCACATTTAAAATGGAAACTGCACATGTAAATTAGTCACACTGTAATTACACCCTCCAGTCACTGATTAGCATTTATATAGCGCCTTTCATGACCTCAGCACGCCCCAAAGTGCTTTACAGCCAATGCTGAAGTGTAGTCACTGTTGTAATGTTGGAAACACAGCAGCCAATTTGCGCACAGTAAGCTCCCACAAACAGCAATGTGATAACGACCAGTTGATCTATTTTTTGTTTTTTGTGATGTTGGTTGAGGGATTACTATTGACCAGGACACTGGGAAGAACTCACCAGCTCTTCTTCGAAATAGTTCCGTGGGATCTTTTATGTCCACTTGAGAGGGCTGACAGGGCCTCGGTTTAACATCTCATCTGAAAGTCAGACATTAAGAGCAGGAGGAGGTCATTCAGCCTCTCGAGCCTGTTCTGCCATTCAATCAGATGATGGCTGATCTGTACCTCATTGTACAGAAAATAATCAAAATGGAATGCTGGCCTTTATATTTAGAGGACTAGAATACGTAGAAGTTGTGCTGCAGCTATACAAAACCCTGGCTAGACCACACCTGGAGCACTGTGAGAAGTTCTGGGCACCACACCTTAGGAAGGATATATTGGCCTTGGAGGGAGTGCAGCGTAGATTTACCAGAATGATACCTGGATTTCAAGGGTTAAATTATGAGGAGAGATTACACAAAGTAGGGTTGTATTCCCTGGAATTTGGAAGGTTAAGGGATGATCTGATCGAAGTTTTCAGGATATTATGGGGAACAGATAGGGCAGATAGAGAGAAACTATTTCCACTGGTTGGGGATTCTAGGACTAGGGGGTATAGTCTAAAAATTAGAGCCAGACCTTTCAGGAGTGAAATTAGGAAACACTTCTACACACAAAGGGTGGTAGAGGTTTGGAACGCTCTTCCGCAAACGGCAATTGATGCTAGATCAATGGTGCTAGAAAAATTGTTAAGTAGCGCCAGTTGAAAATCGTCTAGGATGCACACAAAATTCATCCTCACTCCTCATTAAAATGATTGTAGTCATGATTCTAGTCTAAAAACTCAAGCTCATTGGCGTTACATGGAAAAGCTAATCCAATATCGGGGGCAGTCTAAACGCAAGTAATGATTGCCGCAGGCTTATTTCACTACTTAAAGGGGAGGTTCATTGATGCTTCAGCACCTCATTCTCAGCATTGTTGGGTGTGCAGCTGCCTCAACAACCATAAGAAGGACAAGAAGAAGGAGCACTTATTTATAAATCCTGATGGCAGATCTCTGCTCCAGGGAGAGAGCCCGGAGGTTATCCCATGAAGCTTTGGAGGCATTGGTTTTAGCGGTGGAGAGAAGGCGGGCGGTCCTGTACCCGCCAACTGGCAGGAGGCCCTTGCCACAAGTCTGCTGGACTATGTGGAGAGATGTGGCACACCACGTCACGGGCAGCACTGTGCTCCCCAGGACCCACACCCAGTGCAGGAGGAAGTTTAATGACCTCACTCCGGTGGTCAGGGTGACTGAAGCCTTCAACAAATGTTACATACCACCATCTGTACCACAAGTTTCATGCACTGCCCAAAGCACCACACCCCCATCACTCACCCACCAACAACCTCTACCTAGCAACACTCACACCCACATGTCACACCTTGCACACAATGACAGCTATTCAACTATGGCAGGCAAAAGGGTGATTAGTTATTAGAATTCATGTGATATGTGTGATATGTTTATAGATAAATGTATTAATTGTGTTTGGAATCTTTTGTGGTCTCTCTCATTTCAGCTTTGCGCCCAGGAGGATGCTGTGATACGCCATGAGACAGGGATTGTATGATGAGGATGTGGTGAGCTACAGGGATCTGGGGTTTCATTCATACGAATCGGAGTCTGATGAGCCGGTCACGGACAGCCCGTCCGGAAGGCCAATTGTCTCGCTGCCTCCGCCCTTCCTCCTGTTCCTCCTCCTCCTCCTTATCCTCCTCCTCTTTGTCCTCTTCCTCCTCATTCTCCTCCTCATCCCCCTCTCCCTCATTGTCCTCCTGAGGTGGTCCTGCAATCCTTGCTGGCAAGGGCTGCGCCCTCATGGTGGCCAAGTTGTGGAGCATGCAGCAGACCACCACAAAATGGGACACCCACTCCGGTGAGTACTGGAGGGCTCCTCCGGATTGGTCAAGCGGAACCGTTGCTTCAGTAGGCCGATGGTCTGCTTGTTGATGTTCCTGGTGGCAGCATGGCTCTCATTATATAAGTGCTGAGCAGGAGTGTTGGGGTTGTGGAGGGGAGTCATGAGCCAGGTGGAGAGTGGATAGCCCTTGTCTCCGAGCAGCCAGCCACGAGCTTGATGTGGCGGCTGGAAGAGTGCTGGCACACCGGTCTGGCACAGGATGAAGGCATCGTGGCTGCTGCCAGGATACCGGGCATTCACATTGAGGTTTCACTGTGCTTGGTCACACACCAACTGCACATTAAGTGAGTGATAGCCTTTGAGGTTACGGAAGATCTCAGGATTGTTATGCGGTGCCCACAAAGCCACGTCGGTGCAGTTGATGGTGCCCTGCACCATGGGGAATCCCGCTATCCTGGCAAAGCCACATGCACACTTGTCCTGTTTCTCTTTGGTGATCGGGAAGCCAATGTAGTCTATTCTCTTGCTGTAGAGAGCCTCTGTGACCTCCCAGATGCAGCGATGGACGGCGAACTGCGAGATGTTACCTATATCTCCTGCTGCAGACTGGAAGGATCCACTGGCGAAGAAATTGAGGGCGACAGTAACCTTGACTGCCACTGGGATAGCCGTGGTTGCCCTGATCTGAGCCTGGAGGTCTGGTTGCAGGAGGTGGCAGAGTTCTGTGACCACATCCTTGCTGAAGCAGAACCTTCTAATACACTGCTCCTTGCTTAATTGGAGGTAGGAGAAGTGCTGTCGGAATACCCTCGGAGGGTAAGGCCTCCTGTTGAGAGCCCTCATGGCCCTCCTCCCTCTGGCCACATGTTCCTGTCTTTCTCGCTGCCTCCGCTCCCTCCGCCGTAGATCCAGGAGGGCGAGGTCAACTGCCAGTACAGCCCCCATGACTTTGAGCAAGTGTTGTAGGTTGAAGCATTTCAGAAATAATTATGGAGTTTTGTACTTGCCAGAACACTCCCTAATACCAAAGAACCTTGAAATGACTAAAGAAAACTCTTGCAGTAGCAGGAAGTAGCACACAGCCACTCAAACTTCACAAACCTGTCAGGTGCGAGTAATTGGTGGTGAGGATCCCTTTAAATAGCGTCCCTGGAGCTGGCTTCCTGCTGCTGCACACCACCTCAACCTGCCGTTGCTTTCTCCAGCTGGTAAGTTCAATTGCTGTAACGAAGTTGGGAGATCGGGCATCAAGTGAGCGTTGCACACTCACTGACGTCACACGATCTCCATGATGGCGAGGTCACGGCGATTGCCTTCAGTGGCAGTGCTACCGGCAAGACCGATATGGCGTGCGATGCTGGAACTGACATCAGGTGGCGTTACAGCTCTAAATGGCACTTTAGCGCCATCTTGTGGCGCTAACGTGTGGCACAAAACACACAGATTTCTCCCCCTTTATTTCTGCCACTGAGTACATTTTCTGATTCGTAACATATTTGATAAAGTCCCTCATAAGAGCCTGTTTGCTCAAGTTGAAACTCATGGAATTGAAGGCAAATTATTGACCTGGTTAGGAAATTGAGCGGCAGGTGACAGAGAGTAGGGTTCATGGGCAGATAGTCTAATTGGCAGGATGTGATAAGGATCTGTGTTGGGGCCTCAACTAGTCACCGTATTTATTAACGACTTAGATGATGGGATAGAAAGCCACATATCTAAGTTTGCCGATGACACAAAGATAGGTGGCATTGTAAGCAGTGTAAATGTGAGCATAATATTACAAAGAGATATTAATAGATTAAGCGAATCGGAAAAACTGTGGCAAATGGATTTCAATGTAGGCAAATGTGACGTCATCCACTTTGGACCTAAAAAGGATAGAATAGAGTACTTTCTAAATGGTGAAAAGCAAAAAAGAGTGGAGATCCAATGAGACTTAGGGGTCATGGACCATTAAAATGTCATGAACAGGTACAGAAAATAATCAAAAAGGCTAATGGAATGCTGGTCTTTATATCTAGAAGACTCGAATACAAGGGGTAGAAGTTATGCTGCAGCTTTACAAAGCCCTGGTGAGACCACACCTGGAGCACGGTGAGCAGTTCTGGGCACTGGACCTTAGGAAGGATATATTGGCCTTGGAGGGAGTGCAGCATAGGTTTACCAGAATGATACCCGGACTCCAAGGGTTAAATTACGAGGAGAGATTACACAAACTAGGGGTGTATTCCCTGGAATTTAGAAGGTTAAGGGGTGATTTGATCGAAGTTTTCAAGATGTTAAGTTGAACTGATAGGATGGATAGAGAGAAACTATTTCCACTGGTTGGGTATTCTAGGGGGCATCGTCTAAAAATTAGAGCCAGACCTTTCAGGAGTGAAATTGGGAAACACTTCTACACACAAAGAGTGGTAGAAGTTTGGAACTCTCTTCCACAAATGGCAATTGATGCTAGATCAATTGTTAATTTTAAATCTGAGATTGATAGATTTTTGGTAACCAAAGGTATTAAGGGATATAGGGCAAAGGCAGTATATGGAGTTAGGTCGCAGATCAGCCATGATCTCATTGAATGGAAAAACAGGCGCGAGGGGCTAAATGGCCTCCTCCTGTTCCTATGTTTCGATTTACCTGCCTTTGCGCCATATCCCATGATACTCCTGTTCCTATGTTTGCTGAAAGTGCATTTTGTTCTGGCTTGAACAGCCACTGCGTAAATAAAAGCCTGCAGACTCATGCTTCATGACAATTCTCCATAGACCGTGACTCTATTTAACATACAATACTGCAATGATGCATAGGAACATTTGGAACAGGAGGAGTCCATTCAGCCCCTCGAGCCTATTCCACCATTCAGTTAGATCACAGCTGATCTGTACCTCAACTCCATAGCTTCATATCCCTTTATACCCTTACCGAACAAAAATCTATAGATTTCAGCCTCAACAGCTCCAATTGTCCTCCAGCATCCCCAGTGGGAGAGGGTTCCCGATTTCCACTACCCTTTGTGTGAAGAAGTGCTTCCTGATTTCGCTCCTGAACAGCCTGGCTCTAATTTTAAGGTTGTGCCCTCTTGTTCTGGACTCCCCCCACCAGAGGAAACAGTTTCTCTATATCTACCCTATCAAATCCTTTTAACATTTTAAACACCTCAATCAGATCATCCCTCAACGTTCTAAACTCAATGTTTATGCAACTTGTCCTCATAATTTAACCCTTTCAGCCCCGGTATCATTTTGGTGAACCTGCGCTGCACCAGGTACATGACCGAGAAAGGACACAGCAGCCCGACCCGCATATATAAAGAAGGACCCCACTGGCTGCTGGCGGGTGCCCCTCTCACCTGCCCAGAAGAGTAGGTTAAGATTAAACCCGCAGGAAAAGAGCAGGGACGTCCCACACGTCAATGTTAAAATCAGCCCGGAAGTATTTTTCTCTGCCTGCATAGAATTTACAGCACAGAAACAACAACAACTTCCATTTACTGTATATAGCACCTTTAACATAGTATGTACTGTAGAATATACCCCAAAAAACAGAACTACAGAAAAACCATCCAATCATAGGGACAACAAGTTCTGTCTCCAGCCACAGTCCTTGGGCCTCCCTTATCTGATTTTTAACCTTAGCACAAGCTTTTTCTGGGCTTGTTTTCTGTTTTCACAGTTGATGACGCATTTTATGGACCTTGAAGACAACAAGAATTCTAACTGATAATAAATCCTAGGTTCAACATCTCTTTTCTGTAATTCTCACAGAAGAGAAACAAAACTACAGTAATATAACTATAGACTAGCAAACTTAATGTTAAATTGCACTCCAGCAAAGCTTAATACTGAATAATCGTAAAAGGGGATTATATTTGATTATGTTTCAACAATTTACAAAAGCTCTCAGCGCATTCCCACCATCAGAGAAGAGAAATAAGAGGTAACGCTGTAGACAGCTTTAAGTCTCACACTGTTCTTTCCTACCTTCCAGCATTAACAATTAGTTTTTTGCAATAACAAGGACACTTGTGATCGTACCTCATCCTGCACCTGCCTGGAGTCAACAGACCGTCCAAAAGCAGTGTCTCTTGCAGAACAGCGGTCCTAGCAAAAACCTTAGGGTCATTTAACTCCTGCAATGCCTAATCCATCTAAATGCCCTCATAAACCGATATTCTTACAGTCGCCGCCTTGAGTGGGAGGAGCTACCTCAGACCGCTCACTCAATCTTATTTCTTATCCCTTTGCAGGAGGGCCGCTAACTCTAAGTTATTAGCACGTCAACTAAGTCTTCCACGCATACGTTTCAAATAACACATCATAATGATTAATGCGATTATAATAATGATTTGTAAAACTACCAGAACATGTGAAGCAATCCTAACCCATGGGTGGGTGGAAATATTATTCGTAATGCCCATCTAACCACTTTTCCCAATGTCCTCTATCTTCTACTCCAAAGCCTCACTGTCCTGTTGTAATTGGTGTAGATGGCCCACAGGAATGGGCAATAAACGTTGGCCTAGCCAGCGACGCCCACATGCCGAGAATGAACTAAAAAGGAGTGAAGCAGTCTGCCAAGATGTTGCCCTTCCTGCCAAGACTCAGCTTTCTTCAGGTTTGTGCCGTTGTCCACCGAATGGAAAACAGCAATCTCCCGGAAAAGTGAAAATACCTGAAATTGCATGAGGGACTAAGACATGCTTTTTGATCAGACAGACATGTAACAATCGGGGCAGGAGGCGTTTAGGTGGAAAATATGTTGGTCTGTTGGTGTCAAATTCAAAGTAATCGTGGCAATGTCTTTGAAAAAGAAACCAATTCGCATTTATACGTCTTTCATGACCTCAGGATGTCCCAAAGCGTCTTGCAGTCCACAAAGTACTTTTCAAGTGTAGTCGCTGGTGTGATGTAGGGAAAAGCAGCAGCCAATTTATACACAGTAAGCTCCCACAAACAGCAATGAGATAAAGAACCAAATAATTTTGTTTTTCTCTGTTGTTGGTTGAAGGATAAATGTTGGCCAGGACTCTGGGAGAACGCCCCTGCTCTTCTTCGAATAGTGTCGTGGGATCTTTAACGTTCACCTGGTTTAATCTCTCCTCCAAAAGACGTCACCTCCGACATGAGCACACTCAAAACTCTGCTGCCCATAGCCAAACTTGTACCAAGTCACCCATCGTTCACCCATCACCCTTGTGCTCGCTGACCTACATTAGCTCCTCCAATTTAAAATTCTCATCCTTATGTTCAAATCCCTCCATGGCCTCCTCGCCCCTCCCTATCTCTGTAACCTCCTCCAGCCCTACAACCCTCCGAGAACTCTGTGCTCCTCCAACTCTGGCCTCTCGTGAATTCCCAGCTTCCTTCACACCACCATTGGCAGCCGTGCCTTCAGTCTGGATACTATGCTCTGGAATTCCCTCTCTAAACCTCTCCGCCTCCTTAAAAACTACCTCTTCGACCAAGCTTTTAGACACCCCTCCTAATATCTCCTTCTTTGGCTCTGTGTCAATTTATGTCTGATTACGCTCCTGTGAATGTATTCCTCTCTTAAAGGCGCTCTAACTGGGAAACAGTGCGAAATGGTAAAAAAATAATTCATGAATCAAAAATATTGACCAAACAAGTATCACAAACTAGATCTACAGAACAAAATTAAGTATACATTTCGTTAAATATCGAACTGCCCACGTAGATTTTTTTCTGTTACCTATTTTGTACCTTTTCAAGAGCAAACAGAAGTTACAAACCATTTCACGTTTAGCCAGTGAGTTCAAACTGAGTTTAGTTCTATAATAATTTTGAACTTGGAATGGTCAGATAAAAATAAAACTTATACAGTACATTTAACAGCTGCTGTTATGTATGACAGATATGCGGACTGAACGGATCATCAGACACTCCATGTCGTGTGGTGGTCAGCTGACCAAAACCCTCCCTGTCATTGGCCCGGATTTTAGCGTTGACAATAACAGTGAGGCTAACAGCGCTCACCGTTATTCTGGAGTAAATCGAACAGCAACTTCCAGAAGTTGCTGTCCAAGTTTCCCTGCTCCTCAACAGGCTGCGCTATAACAGTACCTCGCCGATAGAACGGCTTTGAAAGACACGCAATGGCGTGGTGTTGGGGCACTTACCCACGAGTTACCCACTTCCTGCGAGTCTCAGTGAGGATTCTTCAATCTGATTGGTTGAAGAACCTCGCTGTTGCTTGCCCTGCTCGCACAGGCCACAGATCCCATTGTAGAGAGCGCCGCGCTGGAAATGATCTCCAAATCCCGCAAATCTCAGCTGAAAAACCCGTGAAAAGTCTGTGGGCAGCTGTCAGTGTGATGAACAGCGCACGCCGTTCCTTCGCTGCTGACCGCAAAATCCGGGCCAATGTTTCCCACATTTCCTTTCTAAAGTCTACTTCTCTCGTGTCTCATTGGCGTTTTTCATTCTTTCTCCGATTTCTTTTTCTGGTATTCTTCTCTGTTCATTTTTTTTTACTCTCGATAAATTTTCTCCCCCTCCCTCATAACCTATGGTATCACTCTTTTTAAAGTTTCCATCAGCGATGGTCCTTGGTAAATCTCCTCAGGAGATGATGAGTGGATGGGAGGTGACCATGTCCGGTGTCGGTTTTACTGTCACAAGTCACTCTGGTGAGACTGATAAACATCTTCTAACTAACCTTGGTGTGACTCTCAGCCTTAGTAAGGATTTGAAGTATGATCTCCCAATCAATACTCTAACTCTAACCAGCACTGTATAAGTGATCAAAGTATTTCAACATTTCCTACTTATTTCCTCTCACTATATTTCTAACTCGGAACTTGCTGGTATATTTGTCATGAATATTCAGGCATCTCCATCCATTTTTTAAACATCTCGGGCTAGAAATTGGGTTCCTTTGCGCCTCCTGTTAGCGCCTCCGGGGGGCGCTAATGGGGCACAAATGGTTTTGCGACCGGGCGCGGCGATATCAACGCCTCCCGTTAAATTCGGCGGGAGTTTTGTGGCGGCGGTAAGACGTTGCGCCCCGATCTCCTGCGCCCGGAGATCGTGACGTCATTGCCGTGTGCAGCGTCCTGGTAGCGCCCCGGATGAAAAATTCCTTCTCGCCCCCTGCTTGTGCACCTGCCGTTAACAACGACAGGTAGAGGAGGCAGCTTTCAGTTGGATGTCGGCCAACAATGCTGCATCGTTAGTTTCACATGGGCAAAGAGGCCTTTTGACCGATTTGAACATTTTGCATTTTATCGAGTGTTCTGGCACATAAAGATTCTTCAGTTTCATTGAGGGGAGATTTGAAAGTGCAATATTTGGATCCTTTCATGTGGGCTGTACTGGCACTGGACCTCGCCCTCCAGCGTCAACGTCGGAGGCAACTGAGGCACAGAGAAAGAGTACAAAATGTGGCCAGAGGTAGGAGGGCCAACAGGGCTCTGAACAGGAGGCCTTACCCACCCAGGGTATTCCGGCAGCAGTTCTCCAACATGAATTTCACTGAGGACCAGTGTGTTAGAAGGCTCCGCTTCAGCAAGGATGAGGTCACAGAGCTCTGCCACCTCCTGCAGTCAGACCTCGAGCCTCAGATCAGGAGCACCAGGGCTCTCTCAGTGGCAGTCAAGGTCACCATCGCCCTCAATTTCTAGGTCAGCGGATCGTTCCAGTGTGCGACAGGCGACATCTCCAACATCTCCCAGTTTGCAGTCCATTGCTCCATCCGCCAGATCACAGATGCTCTGTACATCCTTCCCCGTGACCAGAGAGAAGCAGTGTGAGTGTGCATGTGGCTTTGCCAGGATAGCGGGCTTCCCCATGGTGCAGGGCGCCATTGACTGCACCCACGTCGCTTTGCGGGCACCTCATAACAATCCTGAGGTATTCCGCAACCGTAAAGGCTACCACTCACTTAATGTGCAGTTGGTGTGTGACCACACACGATGAATCCTGACCGTCAATGCCCGCTATCCTGGCAGCAGCCACGATGCCTTCATCCTGTGTCAGATCTATTCCAGCCACCACATCAAGCTCGCGGCTGGCTGCTGGGAGACAAGGGCTATCCGCTCTCCACCTGGCTCATGACTCCCCTCCGCAACCCCAACACTCCTGGCCAGCACTCATAATAATGAGAACCATACTGCCACCAGGAACATCATTGAGCAGATGCGGCTGAGCGGGTGTCACTTTTCGTCATCTGCTGCATGCTGCACAACTTGGCCATTATGAGGACGCAGCCATTGCCTGGTTGGGGGTTAGCTTGTCCCCCACCTGTGCGCTCCTGCTGCCTCCTGTTATGAGCCACATTGGCCTGCAAGAGAAAGAAAAGTGTGTGAGTGAGTATGGAGCTGTGTGTTTGGGTGATGTGCCTCCCATAGTTGAATAGCTGGCATTGTGTGCAAGGTGTAAGATGTGGGTGTGAGTGTTGGTAGGTAGAGATTGTTGGTGGGTGAGTGCTGGGCGTGTGGTGCTTTGGGCAGTGTGGTGAAGCTTGTGGTACAGATGGTGGTATGTAGCATTTATTGAAGCATTCACCCTGACCACCCGACTGAGGTGGATCTTCCATGAGCACACCTGCTTCAGTCCTCTGGCTACTTCCCCTTGTTGTGCTTCTCCTTGCTGAGGCAGCTGCACAGCCAGCAAAGCTGAGAATGAGGTGCTGCAGCATCAATGAACCTCCCCTTTAAGTACTGGGAAAAGCCTGTGGCAATGATGAGTTGCGATTAGACTGCACCCGATATTGGTCCACCCTGTAGTGTAACGCCAATGAGCTAGGCCTTTAAGATTTGAATTAGCGTTCCAATCATTTCTTTGAGCAGTGAGAATGAATTTTGCGTGCAGTCTAAAACATTAGCGCCTGGCGCTAATTCTCAAACTTTTCTAATGATACCGCCCATTCCTGGGTTATAATGAATTTCTAGTCCTAAAGGTATGAAGGTCAATGACCTTCTAACCATAATGAGAGATGACGAGACCTTACGCCCATGACTTTTCACACTATGGCTCAAATCAGTCACAATTCCTGAGACTTTCAAGAAAAGTTGAACAGTCCTAATTCCAAAAACTGAGGAGGCTGAGCTCTTAAGAGATATTGATAAAGATAGGGGCTTGGGCCTACTAAAATTGGAGATTCAAATCCCTTCCGCGATCATCCAGAAACTCGATTCCCTTGGGAACTCCAATGATGCAGTCATCAAGGCATCATACCAATACCGTGGGGAAAGCAATGTTGACAACATCGCAAGGTTTCGGAACCTGAAAGCCCTCCGGGAGGTCGAGGAATTCCTAAAAAACAAGCAAAGCCACCCCACCGAAGGCAATGACCAACAAGGACTGCCACCCATTCCAGAGGCGATACTGGACATGTGAGGTACACACACCAGTCCGCTCAGTGAGAGAGTGAAACCTGGGAATAGATTTGCGGAATGGAGACAATGGGAGTTCACGAGGTGGACGAACCTCCAATGCCAAGGTTCCGGCATCAAATATTACCAAAACAACAGAACGTCCAATTCATGGATAAACACATATCGTAAACTCGAACAATCCCAGTTCATAAAGGGACTGCTATTAACGGGTAATCTATATCCAACTAGGTGCATACGGCCGAACCAATATGGTAAAATTATGCAGGAGATGCAATATGGCAAGCGAGACAGATCTGGAAGGTGCCTATCAGTCAGAAATGCACAAATCAAGCATCACAACAAAATGCTGGACAAATTGAAAGAGCAAGGAGGTGAAATTGGGTATCGCCCCTTTGGGGCGCTAACTTTTGACATTTTGAAAATTTAGCGCCAGGCGCTAAGGATCCTGAACTTCTACTAAATTGGGTGTTAGCACTCCAGGAAGGAAGTGGGGCACGAAATCAAGCACTAATGACCTCAGTGAAGCACTACAGGGGCGCTACCAGCAGAGCGCTAATGAATTTCAGGTGCAATGCATTCAGCAATGATCCTTCAAACTGGCCCCTTCCAGCTCTTAAAGGGGAGGTTGCATCATTGTGCAGAAGCTCATTTTCAGCATTGCTGGCTTTGAGGCGACCTGCGAGCAAGTGAATCCCCTGATGGCTATGGCTGTTCCCACTCGCAGGGAGAGAGCTCGTCAGTTCACAGACGTGACATTGGAGGCATTGGTGGCTGGAGTGGAGCGAAGGAGGACAATGCTGTTCCCGGCCACTGGAAGGAGGCCATCGTCTCAGGTCTCCAGGGCAATGTGGAGGGAAGTGGCCCAGGAGGTCTCGGCCAGTAGTGTGGTGGAACGCAGCCTGACACAGTGCCGCAAGAAATTCAACGACCTCACTCGGGTGGTCAAGGTGAGCACATGTTTCAACAGCTCCTACATACCAGCATCTGAACCTCAGTCTGTGCACACTGTGCAAACCACCACACCCCCACCACTCACCCACCAAACATCTTCACCTACTCAAACTCACATCCACATCTCACGCCTTGCCTACAATCACAGCTATTCAACTACGGCAGGCATATCTCACAAACACATAGCTGGACTCTGACTCACACACATTTGTTTCTCTTGCAGGCCAAGATGGCCCACAATAGGAGGGAGCAGCAGAGAACAGGCGGGGGTGATGCGCAGCTCCAGCAGCTCTCAGACCTGGAGGAGCGAGTGCTGCGACTCATTGGGCAGCAGGTGGTGGGCGCCGTGGCCGTCGGTGATGTCGACCCCGTTGGGGGCAAATACGGTATCTTCAGCTCCTCTCCTTCTCTCATCCCACTTCCCCCTCACACCACAAACCTTTCTCACTTTCCAGCTCCTGATACTGTCTGCATGCCTTGCTCCCTTCCTGCCCCCCTGCCCTCACCTTAACATGAGTCTTGTGCCTTTATGCTTTCAGATAATCAGCAACCAGATGACCAGCCTGTCCCTGAGCCCCCCACTGAGAGTGAGGAAGGAGAAGAGGAGGAGGCGCAAAGCATCGTGTCACTGCATCTCTCACCCGCAGGCACCACCTCAGATACTGGCACTACGCGATCTTTAGAGGCAAGTTTAGTAGAGGGGTCTGCACTGGGTGATGCACCGGGGAGGAGCGGGCTGCAGCAAGGCCAGAGGGAAAGGGTAGCTCGTGGGCCAGCTCCCTGGAGGGCGAGTTTACGCCCGAGTTCTGCTGCACAGGACTCAGATGAGGACCTCGATGGGGACGCCTTTAGAAGAAGGGTGATGGGCATGCACACCGAGATAATAGGTGCAATGGCAAGGTTGCACGAGAGCCTCTCAGCAATGGTAAGGAGTTTGGAGGAGTCCACCTCCAACATTGCACAAAGCTCTGCGCACACCATGGAGCCCATCATTTCCAGTCTGCAAAGGATGGTAGACTCCCAGAGAGACCGTGGCGACCCAGACCTGATGGATGTTCTGGCAGCTTCCATTGCAGCACAGGCGGAAGCCACGCAACGTCTTAGTACTGTAATGCAGTCTATGCTTGGTGGCATTCAATCTCAGACTGCTCTCATGCAGTCTCAGCTTGATGCCACGCAAGCTCTGACTGCTGCCATCGTGGTTGGGTCTACCACTGTTGACCGGGGCTTTCACAGTGTCGCAGCAGGTCAACAATCTGTGCTCCAACAGATTGCTAGGGATGCTGAGGTGCTGCCCCGAGGGAGTGGCAGTGGGTCAGTGGAGCAGGAACCTGCTGTCCTCTCTCACGATGACAGCATTCCTGCTCCCACCACTGCCACTCCGCCATTGCCCTTGTCGCTGCCTGTCATCCAGCCAGGCCAGACTGCTGCCACCCATGCTGAGGTGGTGCAGTCTACAGCCGGGCCCTCCAGGCCCAGAGCTGGTTGAGGGCATCCTGCAAGGCCATCTGAAGTCTCCCGCACGGACACTCAGCAGCCTTCCACCAGCCCTGCTGCAGCCACTGGGCCAACACTTCGTAGGAGCACTAGAGTAGGCAAAGGCTCAGTAACGAGAGGCACTAAGGGATTGCACAAGGGTGAATAGTAAATATCTTTGTTGTAAATATGTGTTTACTGATTTTTGATAAATATATTAATTCACTTAGGATTCTTTTGTGGTGTGTCTCATTTCAGCTTTGCACTGTGATATGGCCTGCGACAGGGATGGAATGATGGGGATGTGGTGAGCAACAGGGATCTGGGGTTTAATTTATTCGAACTCCAGTCTGATGAGGTGGTCACGGACTGTCCTTCCGGAAGGCCAATTGAGTGGCTGCCTTCTCCCTTGCTCCTGTTCCTCCTCCTCCTCCTCGTCCTCCTCGTCTTCCTCGTCTTCCTCTTCCACCTCATCCTCGTCCTCCTCTCCTTCTTCCTCCTCCTGAGGACGTCCCGCAATCCCTGGTGGCAAGGGCTGTGCCCTCATGATGGTCAAGTTGTGGCGCATGCAGCAGACCACCACGAAATGGGACACCCACTCAGCCGAGTACTGGAGGGCTCCTCCCGAGCGGTCAAGGCAGCGGAACCATTGCTTCAGCAGGCCGATGGTCTGCTCGATGATGTTCCTGGTGGCAGCATGGCTCTCATTATATGAGTGCTGGGCAGGAGTGTTGGGATTGTGGAGGGGAGTCATGAGCCAGCCGGAGAGCGGATAGCCCTTGTCTCCGAGCAGCCAACCGCGAGCTTGATGTGGTGGCTGGAAGATTGCTGGCACACTGGTCTGGTGCAGGATGAAGGCATCGTGGCTGCTGCCAGGATAGCGGGCATTGACATTGAGGATTCGCTGTCTGTGGTCGCACACCAACTGGACATTAAATGAGTGGTAGCCTTTGCGATTACGGAAGATCTCAGGATTGTTATGCGGTGCCCGCAAAACCACGTGGGTGCAGTCAATGGCGCCCTGCACCATGGGGAATCCCGCTATCCTGGCAAAGCCACATGCATGCTCGTCCTGCTTCTCTCTGGTGATGGGGAAGGAAATGTAATCCCTTCTCCTACTGTAGAGAGCCTCTGCGACCTCCCGGATGCAGCGATGGATGGCGAACTGCGAGATGTTAGCTATATCTCTTGTAGACTGGAAGGATCCACTGGTGAAGAAATTGAGGGCGACGGTGACCTTGGCTGCCACAGGGAGAGCCGTGGTCACCCTGGTCTGAGTCTGGAGGTCTGGTTGCAGGAGGTGGCAGAGTTCTGTGACCACATCTTTTTGAAGCGGAGCCTTCTAATACACTGCTCCTCGCTTAATTGGAGGTAGGAGAAGTGCTCTCAGAATACCCTCGGAGGGTAAGGCCTCCTGTTGAGAGCCCTGATGGGCCTCCTCCTCCCTCTGCCCACATGTTCCAATCTTTCTTGCTGCCTCCGCTCCCTCCGCCGTAGATCCTGGAGGGCGAGTTCAACTGCCAGTACAGCCCCCATTAATGTAACCAAGTGTAGCAGTTTGATTTTTTTAAAGAATAAATGTGGCTACTTTTTAGATGCCACAAGACTCCTGATACAAAATAACCTTGAAATTACTGAATTAAACTGTTGCAGTGGGTGAAACTGACAAGAAACCACTGAAATTGCACTAACCTGACAGCTGCGAGTCATTACTGATGATCCCTTTAAATAACATCCCTGGAGCCAGCTTCCTGCTGCTTCACGCCAGCTCTCCCCGTTGCTGTTGACTCCAGGCGCTAAGGTAGGCGGCAACAATCAATTTCGCAGATCGGGCACTAAGTGAGCATTGCACACTCACTGATGTAATGATCTCCCTGGCGTTGAGGCTCCCAGCGATAACTGTTAGCGCCGGCGCTGCGGGGGGGGAGTGGGATTTGGCGTGCGGCTGTGGATTCGCCTCACCCCGGCGATAATGCTGTAGCACCCCGTTAACGCCATTTGCTGCCGCTAACGGGAGGTGCTAAGGTACCGAATTTTTCCCCCTTAGTGTTTGCCAAGTGCTCTCTGTTAGATTAATACTGATCAGATTACGTTCGACTAATTCTGATCAGATTACATCGATGAGTAATAGTCCAGCATGTTCAACTATCTTTAGCACCAGTGCATGAGTACAAAAGACAAAGCTGAAGCATTTGCAACCATCTTCAGCCAGAAGTGTCGAGTAGATGACTCATCTCAGCCTCCTTCTGAGGTCCCCACCATCACAAAAGCCGGTCTTCAGCCAATTCGATTAATTCCATGTGATATCAAGAAACGGCTGAGCGCACTGGATACAGCAAAGGCTGTGGGCCCCGACAACATCCCAGCTGTCGTGCTGAAGACTTGTGCTCCAGAACTAGCCGCGCCTCTAGCCAAGCTGTTCCAGTACAGCTACAACACTGGCATCTATCCGACAATGTGGAAAACTGCCCAGGTATGTCCTGTCCACACAAAGCAGGACAATTCCAATCCGGCCAATTACCGCCCAATCAGTCTACTCTCAACCATCAGCAAAGTGATGGAAGGTGTCATCGACAGTGCTATCAAGCGGCACTTACTCACCAATAACCTGCTCACTGATGCCCAGTTTGGGTTCCGCCAGGACCACTCGGCCTCATTACAGCCTTGGTCCAAACATGGAGAAAGGAGCTGAATTCCAGAGGTGAGGTGAGAGTGACTGCCCTTGACATCAAGGCAGCATTTGACCGAGTCTGGCATCAAGGAGCCCTAGTAAAACAGAAGTCAACGGAATCAGGGGGAAAACTCTCCACTGGCTGGAGTCATACCTAGCACAAAGGAAGATGGTTGTGATTGTTAGAGGCCAATCATCTTAGCCCCAGGACATCACTGCAGGAGTTCCTCAGGGCAGTGTCCTAGGCCCAACCATCTTCAGCTGCTTCATCAATGACATTCCCTCCATCATAAAGCCAGAAATGGGGATGTTCACTGATGATTACAGTGTTCAGTGCCATTCACAACTCCTCAGATAATGAAGCAGTCCATGCCTGCATGCAACAAGAACTGGTCAACATCCAGGCTTGGGCTGATGTGTGGCGTGAATGTTACTTGCCACTTAAGTGTCAGGCAATGACTATCTCCAACAAGCGAGAGTCTAACCACCACCCCTTGACATTCAATAGCATTACCATCACCAAATCCCCTGCCATCAACATCCTGGGGGTCACCATTGACCAGAAACCTAACTGGATCAGTCACATAAATACTATGGCTACAAGAGCAGGTCAAAGGCTGGGTATTCTACAGCGAGTGACTCACCAGCTAACTCCCCAAAGCCTTTCCACCATCAACAAGGCACAAGTCAGGAGTGTGATGGAATGCTCTCTACTTGCCTGGATGAGCGCAGCTCCAACAACACTGAAGAAGCTCGCCATCATCCAGGACAAAGCAGCCCGCTTGATTGGCACCGCATCCACCACATTAAACATTCACTCCCTCCACCACCGGCGTACCGTGGCTGCAGTGTGTACCATCTACAAGATGCACTGCAGCAACTCACCAAGGCTTCTTCGGCAGCACCTCCCAAACCCGTGACCTCTACCACCTAGAAGGACAAGGGCAGCAGGCGCATGGGAACAACACCACCTCCAAGTTCCCTTCCAAGTTACACACCATCCTGACTTAGAAATATATCGCCGTTCCTTCATTGTCGCTGGGTCAAAATCCTGGAACTCTCTCTATAACAGCAGTACGGGAGTACCTTCACCATACGGACTGCAGCGGTTCAATCAGGGATGGGCAATAAATGCTGGCCTTACCAGCGACGCCCACATCCCATGAACGAATAAAAAAAAACTCTCGCTCCTCCTTCAAGACACTCCTTAAAATCTTTCTCTTTGTCGAAGCTTTTGTTCACCTATCCTAATATCTCCGTATGTAGCTCGGTGCCACATTTTGTTTGATAATGCTCCTGTGAAGCGCCATCAGAAGTTTTATTACATTAAAAGCACTATATAAATGCAAGTTGTTGTTGTTGTAGCTTAATAAATTATTTTTTGGACATGTCCACCAGTTCATATTTTCTCAACATTTAGAAAATATTCTGATTAATATTTGTAGATCGAATGTGGATGACTTTGCATTTCTGCACGTTGACCTCCATCTGCCACAGTTTCGCCCACTCACTTAATCTATCAATGTCCCTTTGCAACTTTCCGCTTCCATCTACACTATTTACTGTGTCCCCTAACTCAGTGTCATCAGCAAACTTGGAAATGCAGCTCTCTATTGCATCATCTAAGTCACTGATCAATATAGTGAAAAGCTGAGGCCCCAGTACAGATCCCTGGGGGACACCACTTGTCACATCCTGCCAATCAGAGAACATTCCCTCTCTCTCCTATCTCCCAAATCAATTAGCAACACCTGTCACAAGGTTACCTCCAATTCCATGTCCTCTCATTTTTGAGAATAATCTTCTGTGTGAAACCTGAGCAAATGCCTTCTGGAAAGCCATCTCGAGAGCATCCATAGAGACTCCCTGTCCACTGTGTTAGTGACCACTTTAAAAGTTTATTTAATACTTTGGTCAGACATGATCTGCCCTTCACAAATCCATACTGAATCTCTTTGACTATCTATGAGCAAGTTCCTGGTAGACCTACCAATGATGTTCAGTATTTTTATACATTTAAGAACAGGGAGTGAGCACTAAACTCAAGGGCTGGGTGAGGGACAACAGTGAGGGAGCTGAGAGTGGGGCCCAGTAACCATCAGTAACCAGGCTCCAGGCCCCAGACTGCCTATGAGCAATGCCTGGAAAATCTACTAATGACAACAAAATGAACTATTCCACCCGACTGTACATCAATATTACTGGGTCTGTTAAACTGCTCATATTGCTCATTATGACTTTCACAAATTATGATCGAAGATAAACAGGTTGAGACAAACCTTTGAATGTCCACAACCTTCTGTCTAATCTGCTGGTTGATGGTATTTCCATTGTTGACTCGTCCTTCACAAAGTAAACCTGTTCTGATCTTCCACCCGACCACATTTCTTACTAGATTGATCAACCAGTTAGTCAGAGTCAGTGCAGCTCCCTTTCCTTCACTTAAACTGGTTGTACAGCCTCCTGAATCAAATTTACCCAGTTTACAAACCTATTGTGATGTCTGATCTCACTGTGATGCGCAGTGTGAGGGTGAGGCTTGCCCTGTGATGTCTCGCTTTGGCCCGTCCAGTTAAAGGGGCCTCACCTTGATGACACAGTGTTTGGGAAACCCTTGGGCTTCATTTAGGTTGCAATGACTTGCTGTGCTAGAATGCAATAACAGGTTTCCATGTGGTTACGACCCAGAGAACACGGTGTGCGGGCAAGGGGCAGTGATGGGATTGACTGCCTCCGACCAATGATGTTAATTAGTTGTATACATTTACAGCAACAGGTGGAGGCCATTCAGAACCTCAAGTACATTAGGTAATTTAATTAGCTGATGGCTGATCTGTATCTTAACATCATCTATCCGCCTTCGATTCATATACCTTGATACCTAGGAACATAGGAACAGGAGGAGGCCATTCAGCCCTTTGAGCCATTCAATTAGATCACGGCTGATCTGTATCCTAACTCCATCTATCCCCTTTGGTTATGTGCCCCTTAATACCCTTGCCTAACAAAAATCTATCAATCTCAGTTTTGAAATTTCCAGTTGACCCCCAGCCTCAACAGCTTTTTGGGGGGCGAGAGTTTGAGATTTCCACCATCCTTTGTGTGAATAATTGCTTCCTGACATCACCCCTGAACAGCCTAGTTCTAATTTTAAGGCTATGCCCCCTTTGTTCAGGACTCCCCCACCAGAGGAAATAGTTTCTCTCTCTACCCTTTGATCATCCTAAACACCTCAATTAGATCACCCCTTAATCTTCTATACTCGAGGGATTACAAGCCCAGTCTATGCAAACTGTCCTCATAATTTTACCCTCTAAGCCCTGGTATCATTCTGTGAATTTGCGCTGCATCCTCTCCAATATCAATATATCCTTCCTGAGGTGCGGTGCCCAGACTAAACGCAGTCCTCCAGATGGGGTCTAACCAGAGCTTTATATAAATGTACCATAAGTTCCTCCCCTTTGTATTCCAGCCCTCTTGAGATGAAGCCTAACATTCTGTTACCCTTTGAAGTTAATTTTTGAACAGGTCCACCAGTTCCTCGTTTCTCACCATTTAGAAAATATTCTGATCTTAATTTCTTCAGTCCAAAGTGGATGACCTCACACATTCCCACTTTAAACTCCAGCTGCCACAGTTTTGCCCACTCATTTAATCTATCAATGTCCCTTCGCAACTTTCAGCTCCCATCTACACTACTCACTGTGCCACCTAACTCAGTGTCGTAAGCAAACTTGGATATACAACTCTCTACTGCTTCATCTGAGTCATTGATAAACAGAGTGAAAAGCTGAGGAAGGCCCGAGTACAGATCCTTGGGGAACACCACTTGTCACATCCTGCCAATCAGAAAACATTCTCATTGGGCCAAAAATTGATCCCGCTGCGCGAGAGTACGCACTGCGTACTCTCGCGTATTCTCTCTCCAATTGCCGGTTTTCTGCATGCACTGCGCATGCGCTGAAAACCGGCACTTGGTCTTTGGAAAAGGGGGCGGTTCCTCGGTGCATCTAGTGCGCTCTACAGGCTGCGCGCACGCTGTGCACTTAGTGCTTTGGACGCGCAGGTAAGGACGGAAGATTTTAGAAATGAAAAAAGGAGGAGTAAGACCCACTTTTAACAAGGTAAGTAGTGAATTAAGTATTATTTTGAATTTTTTTTAACAGGTATATCTTTTTTCGAGACTTTAAAGACAGGTAAGTTTATTTTTATAACTTTTTAAAAGATTTTAAATTTTTTCAAAAATTTAATTTTTTATTTAAAATGGTTAATTTATTTAACTATACTTATTTTATTAATGTGATGGTTTTTAAAAAAAATTTAATTGAGGTTTAGCTGTTATTTTGGGGGGGTGTAAGATTCATAGCTTTCACAGCACGTATGTGAAACTTATGAATGGAAGATGGTGTGCTGCCATTGGCTCTAACTGAGTCACGTGATCCCACAGCTCGCACGAATTCACTACGCCGGTGGGATACGCAAGCACTGCCCAGCTGATGTCTGGAACATCAAGTTCGTGCGAGCTGGATCTGAAAAAGCCAACGCGGAGTGAGAGATCGCGCCTGCTCCTTACCCCCGCGGGAACAGAGCGAGATCAATTTCTGGGCCATTATCCCCACTCTCTGTCCCAACCAATTACCAACCCATGTCACAATGTTTGCTGCAATTCCATGCACTCTCATTTTTGCGAATAATTTCCTATGCATAAACTTATCAAATGCCTTCTGGAAGTCCAGATAGACAACATCCATAGACACTCCCTGTCCACCGTGTTAGTAACCTCTTTAAAAGTTTGTTAAAGTATTCATATTGGTTGTTATGACAAATTATGAAACAAAATAAACCTGTTGAGACAAACCTTTCAACAACCTTCTGTCTAATCTGCTAGTTGACGATTTACTTCATTGGTTGTAAAGTGCTTTGGGATGTCTTGAGATCATGAAATGTGCTTTATATAAATGCACGTCTTATTTTATTTACTCAAAACCTGATTGTAGCCTGTCAGTGTTGTACATAAGAGCTCCACAGATGTGGGAATGTGGGCCTGTCCCACACTGCCTTCAGGTGTTGAAAGCTCCTGGGCAAGTCGGCCAATGTCAACAACAATCTCTTGCGCTCTGCTTCCTTTAAAGACTGGGCCCCGAAGATCAGAATCCCTTTCCTGCTCCTCATCGAGCACCTCCATCTGCTCCGGCTCACTTCTGTTCTACCAGTCCCCCACTGTGCTGCCTCAAACTGACGGTCTAAATCCGGCCCCCCGTCTCCTGCGCGTGCCACCACCACACCCCCGCTGCCTCATGCTGGATGGATCTGTGCGAGAGCTGATGAGAGTGATAAAATTACATCTGATGAGATTAGTGGAAAGTTTGTGCAATGGATTGACATCAGATACAGAGGTTTGTTATTGGCGATAATGGGTCTGATTGGGCCCCGGTTGTGAGTGGAGATCCTCAGGATCCAATATTGTTCATCACTTTTGTTATTGATCCAGAAGAGGACTAAACATAATGGGTCATATATTCCGATCCCTACGGGTGTGTACGCGCTGTGTACACACCAGTAGGGACATCGGAAATGCCGGTTTCAGGCATGCCAATGCTCTTGACAGATCGGACGCCTGCCCTAGAGAAGGGCCTCTGCGGGGGGATAGTTCCGCTTTCTGGAGAACCTCCACCCGCAGAAAACCCTGAGAAATCTTACGCCTGGTAAAAGCAGGTGTAAGGCCTGCTTTTACCAGCATAAGAGTTGAAAAAAAGTAAACAATTTTTTTCCACTCATTTATCATTTAAAAATACTTTTAAAAAAGTAAGTTTATTTTTAGCCCCGTAAAAAAACTTTAATTATTTTTTTCAAAAAATTAAATTTTTGTTTAAAATATTTAATTTATTGTAATTTCAACTCATTTTAAAAATGTGATTAAAAAAAAATGTTTTACAGTGTTTTTGGGGTGATCTCCATTCATATATTTGACAGATCCATCTGTCAAGTGTATGAAGGGAGATTCCCTTCTCCTATTGGCTGGCCTGGCCCACGTAGTAGGGGATTTCAACTTCCCCAATATTAACTGGGATAGTCAGAGTGTGAAAGGCTTAGAGGGTGCGGAATTCTTAAAGTGCATCCAGGAGAGTTTTTTGAGCCAGCAGGTAGAAAGTCCTACAAGAGAGGGGTAGGTGAGTTTTTCTGGCCTGCTGAGTTTTTCCAGCGTTTTCTGTTGTTATTTCGGATTTCCAGCATCCGCAGTATTTTGCTATCGTCATAGAGAGGGGGCGGTACTGGACCTAATTCTAGGGAATGTAGCCGGGCAAGTGGTAGAAGTGTCAGTAGGACAGCATTTTGGTGACAGTGACCATAATTCGGTAAGATTTAAGGTAGTCTTGGAAAAGGACAAAGATGGACCGGAAATAAAGGTTCTAAATTGGGGGAAGGCCGACTTTAATATGTTAAGGCAGGATCTGGCCAAAGTGGACTGGGATCAGCTACTTGTCGGAAAATCCACATCAGAGCAGTGGGAGTCCTTCAGAAAGGAAATAGAGAGATTACAACGCCAACATGTTCCCGTAAAGGTCAAAGGTGGGACCAACAAGCCCAGGGAACCCTGGATGTCAAGGAATATACAAGAATGGATTAGGAAAAAAAGGGAGGCTTTTGGCAGATACAAAGGACTAAAAACAGTGGAAGCCCTAGAGGAGTATAGAAAGTGCAGGGGGGTACTATTAAGGGTATATTAAGGGCAAAAGGATAACCAGGGAAAGAGTAGGGCCCATTAGGGACCAAAGTGGCAATCTGTGTGTAGAGCCGTAAGATGTAGGTGAGGTTTTAAATGAATATTTTGCATCTGTGTTCACTATGGAGAAGGACGATGTAGGCATAGAAATCAGGCAGGGGGATTGTGATATACTTGAACAAATTAGTATTGAGAGGGAGGAGTTACTAACGGTTTTAGCGGGCTTAAAAGTGGATAAATCCCTAGGCCCAGACGAGATGTATCCCAGGCTGCTGCGTGAGGCAAGGGAGGAGATTGCAGGGGCTCTGGCACACATTTTCAGAACCTCTCTGGCCACAGGGGAGGTGCCAGAGGACTGGAGGACAGCTAATGTAGCACCATTATTCAAGAAGGGTAGTAGGGATAAACCAGGGAATTACAGGCCAGTGAGCCTAACATCAGTGGTAGGAAAATTATTGGAAAAAATTCTGAGGGACAGAATTAGTCTCCACTTGGAGAGGCAAGGATTAATCAAGGATAGTCAGCATGGCTTTGTCAGGGGGAGATCATGTCTGACCAATTTGATTGAATTTTTCGAGGGGGTGACTAGGTGTGTGGATGAGGGTAGTGCAGTTGATGTAGTCTACATGGACTTCAGTAAGGCTTTTGACAACGTCCCACATGGGAGACTGGTCAAGAAGGTAAGAGCCCATGTGATCCAGGGCAATTTGGCATATTGGATCCAAAATTGGCTTAGTGGCAGGAGGCAGAGGGTGATGGTCGAAGGTTGTTTTTGTGACTGGAAGCCTGTGTCCAGTGGTGTACCGCAGGGATCGGTGGTGGGTCCTTTGCTGTTTGTGGTGTACATTAATGATTTAGATATGAATGTAGGAGGTATGATCAGTAAGTTCGCAGATGACACGAAAATTGGTGGAGTGATAAATAGCGAGGAGGGAAGCCTCAGGCTACAGGACGATATAGACGGGTTGGTTAGATGGGCAGAACAGTGGCAAATGGAATTTAACCCTGAAAAGTGTGAGGTGATGTATTTTGGGAGGACTAACAAGGCAAGGGAATACACAATGAATGGTAGGACCCTAGGAAGGACAGAGGATCAGAGGGACCTTGGTGTGCATGTACATAGATCCCTGAAGGCAGCAGGACAGGTCGGTAAGGTGGTTAAAAAGGCAGATGGGATACTTGCCTTCATTAGCCGAGGCGTAGAATATAAGAGCAGGGAGGTTATGATGGAACTGTACAAAATGCTAGTTAGGCCACAGCTGGAATACTGTGTGCAGTTCTGGTCGCCACACTATAGGAAGGATGTGATTGCATTGGAGAGGGTGCAGAGGAGATTCACCAGGATGTTACCTGGGCTGGAGCGCTTCAGCTATGAAGAGAGATTGGACAGGCTGGGGTTGTTTTCCTTAGAGCAGAGAAGGCTGAGGGGGGACCTGATTGAGGTGTACAAAATTATGAGGGGCATAGATAGGGTAGATAGAAAGGAACTTTTCCCCTTAGTAGAGGGGTCAATAACCAGGGGTCATAGTTTCAAGGTAAGGGGCAGGAGGTTTAGCGGGGATTTGAGGAAAAACTTTTTCACCCAGAGGGTGGTTGGAATCTGGAACTCACTGCCTGAAAGGGTGGTAGAGGCAGGAACCCTCACAACATTCAAGAAGCATTTAGATGAGCACTTGAAACGCCATAGCATACAAGGTTACGGACCAAGTGCTGGAAAGTGGGATTAGAATAGGCAGGGCTTGATGGCTGGCGCGGACACGATGGGCCGAAGGGCCCCTTTCTGTGCTGTAGAACTCCATGGGGGAAAAATTCAGTTGGTTGCGCCTCCTGTTAGCACCTTAAGAGGGCGCTAATGGGGCGGAAAGCAACTAGCGCCTGGGCGCGGCGATGTTTGCGGCGCTCGCGAAATTAACGAGACATTTTGCGGCGGCACTAAACACTACCGCCATGATCTCCTGCGCCGGCAGATCGTGACGTCAGTCGAGTGCACAACGCCCCAGTAGCGCCCCGGAGCGGATATTAAGTGTCGCCCCCTGCCTTACCGCCTGCCATTAGCAACAACAGGTTGAAGGGAGTGTTTTGCAGTCAGGAAGGGACTGGGGAGCGCTATTTAAAGGCGAACGCTTCCTGCCTTTTTTTGTTGGTGACATTTTTGCACCATGCATTCTGAGAGAGAGAGAGAAAGACTTCTGGAGAGATTCAACGCTGTGTGAAGGAGTTTTGGGTACTGAGCAGCACTTTGCAGTTTATTTGGATTTGCCCTTCCTTGCATCTATTTAGAAGAGACTGTGGGGGCTGCACTCTGAGCTCTTTCCCTGGTTCTCTCCATTGTTCTTTCCAGCAGATTTGATGTACAGGTCTCTCCAGGCCGAGATTCAAGGCTGCAATGAGCAGGGTGTGGATGGAGAGCAAGATCAACCCCTCCCCTTTAAGAACTGGCTGGCGCCATTGTGTCTGTGTTCCATTGCTGACTGACATCACATGAGCTTCGCCAGCGCTCTGAGGTAACGCCTCGCTCCTCGGCCTTTGAGCCTTAAGACAGATGTGTAGCGCCTGATTTAGCGCTCCAATCACCTCCAGGGGCGATAAAAGTCAAGTTTGCAGTCGGAGGCGATAATTAGCGCCAGGCGCTAATCTTTGCGCCCGGCCGATAATTGCGCCCCAAATGGGGCGATACTGAATTTTTCCCCCTATGACTATGACGTGATCCCAGAGACACTTGCGAACTGCATGCGCCTCTGGGATACGTGGGCCCTGCGCATTTCGAGTTGGAGAGGCCCAGGAGCGGAAGTATACGCACCTCGGGAGCCCTCAGGTAAGTCCGTAGATTTTTTCCAGATCGGAGGCCTCCGCACACAGGAAGCCTCCGATCGGAAAATACGGCCCAATATTCTAAAATTCATTGTTGATGAGTCGATTGGTTGCGGGCGGATTTAGATTAGTTGGTGAATCGGCCGGTGTGGGGCAGATGTTAATTTACAAAGAATTTACAAGAGGTCAATGCTGTGTTTATGATCCACAGAAGCCTCCTCCCACCTGACTTCATTTCACCATAGCAGCATATCCTTCTATTCCTTTCTCCCTCATGTACTTCATGAATTTCCCGTTAAATGCGAATGTACTATTCACCTCAACTATTTCTTGTGGTAGCAAGTTCCACATTCTCACCACTCTCTGAGTAAAAAAGTTTCTCCTGAATTCCATATTTGATTTCATGGTGACGGTCTTATATTTATGGCCCCTAGTTTTGGACTCCCCCACAAGTGGAAACATGTTCCCCATGTCTACCCTATTGAACCCCATCATAATTATCAATTACTTAATGTGGAAAAGAGTCATGTACATGGGGCAAGGAAACCCCAGGAATGTCTATACTAATGGAGACAGTGTGGGGTCCACAACACCAGCAATGGATAATGGAGACAGCGTGGGGTTCACAGTGTCAGCAATGGATAATGGAGACAGTGTGGGGTCCACAGTGTCAGCAATGGATAATGGAGACAGTGTGGTGTCCACAGAGTCAGTAATGGATAATGGAGACAGTGTGGGGTTCACAGTGTCAGCAATGGATAATGGAGACAGTGCGGGGTCCACAGTGTCAGCAATGGATAATGGAGACAGTGTTGTAAGAATGAGCCTTACGCGTGGTGAACTTAAAGTAAGCTTTAATCAACTAAAAAGGTGCTACATACAAAAGAGGTCTTACTCTATGCCTCTCCAGGATCCAACTGATCAGTCCAGTATTTATCCTGGACTAATCACAGGAAGTGATGCAATAAAGTTCGAGTCACAGGAAGTTGTATTGTGTTACCACATTCTCCCCCCCCAAAAGATTAGGAGGCCGGGATGAAGTTCGAGTCACAGGAAGCTGTATTGTGTTACCACATTCTCCCTCCATTTCGTAGCCGCTGGACGAGGGAGAGCCGCACCCGTTTGGGTTCTCGTAGCGGTAGAGGGTCCCTAGCCCGTTTACCCGCCGCGGGCCGTGGACCAGAGTCCGAGTGATCCAGCCCGCTCTGTGAGGGGTCAGGACGATCCTGACTGTGTACTGGTGCCCGAACGGGTGTCGGGCAGGGCTGTGGCAGATCCGTTTCCGAGCGTACGGTACAGGGTGGATCGTGGCTGCGCGTGCGAGCCCCGACGGGCTCATAGTCAGTCTGCCCCAGGTCGGCACGCTGGAGTGAGGTACCAGCCGGCGTCAGATCCAGATCGTGATGAGAGGCACCTGGCGAGCCCAGAGATGTGCCTGGTACAATATCATCCCCTGGTGTCCCTCTATGTTTCGGCGGGCAGGGAGCCAGATCCCGCAATGACACGGTAGATTCCCGACCGTCAGGATACCGAATATAGGCGTAGGTAGGGTTGACGTCAGTGAGCTCAACCTCATCTACCAGGGGGTCATTCTTAGACGCCCGGACATATCTTCGGAGTAGCACTGGTCCCGGTGCAGTCAGCCACGACGGGAGAGATATCCCATAGGATGAGCGACGCTGAAATCGGAAGAACCGTTCATGAGACGTCGTATTTGTGGCGGTCGAAAGGAGGGACCGTGTGGAGTGTAATGCGTCTGGAAGTACTGCTTCCCATTGCTGGTTGGGTAGGCCCCGAGATCTCAAAGCCAGACGTACCGCATTCCAGATGATAGCGTTAAAACGCTCGACTTGCCCATTCCCGACCGGATGATAAGGCGTCGTTTTGCTGGCAGCAATACCCCGTTCCGAGAGATAGGCCTTGAGTTCTCCTGACATAAAAGAAGGGCCCCGATCCGAATGAACATAGGATGCCATGCCACAGAAAGCAAATACCTGCTCAAGGCAGCTGATAACCGTGGTCGTCAGCATATTGGGGCAGGGAAAGGCAAACGGAAAACGGGAATACTCATCGACCATGGTCAATAGATAAGTGTTGCGAGTTGAAGAGGGCAACGGCCCCTTAAAATCGATGCTAAGCCGTTGCATTGGCTGGGTCGCATGTATGAGTATACCACCCGAGGGGCGGAAAAACCGAGGTTTCAATTCCGCACAGACTCTGCAGTCCGAGCACATCTTCTTTACATCCCCGGTAGAGAATGGGAGATTTCGGGACCGCACGAAGTGTAGCATGCGAGTAACGCCCGGATGACACAACCCATCATGGATGTCTACGAGCGTAGAGGGTGCCATGGCGGAGCAGAATGCTCGTGTGAGGGTATCTGGAGCCACATTCTCCTTGCCAGGTCGATAGTGGATGGTGTAACCAAAAGAGGCCAATTCCAGCCGCCAAAGCTGGATTTTATTATTTTTAATTTTGGTCCGTTTTCGATTATCGAGCATGAAGGCGACCGATCGCTGGTCCGTGATTAAGGTAAAGTGCTGGCGAGCTAGGAGATGAGTCCACTTCCGTACTGCCTCTATGATGGCTGTAGCTTCTTTCTCGACTGGAGGATAATGTAGCTCAGCCCCTTGAAAAGTCCTGGACAAAAATGCCACCGGACGACCTTCCTGATTCAGAGTGGCCGAGATCGCCACCTCCGAGGCATCACACTCAACGACAAAAGGAAGACTCTCATCGATGGAGTGAAGAGTCGCTTTCTCCAACTGTTTTTTCAGGAGGTTAAAGGCTGCAACAGCCGCTGTGTCTAGTGGGAATGTGCTGGCCTTCAGTAGAGGTTGGATTCGGTCCGAGAAGTTAGGAATCCATTTAGCATAGTATGCAAACAGGCCGAGGGCCCGGCGCAAGGAGGCCGGATTCTTAGGTGGCGGGAGTTCTTGGAGTGGGCGAAGCCTTTCAGGGTCAGGTTTAATGATGCCATTGCCCACACAATAGCCAAGGATGTTGATGGTTGGTTGTGACTCAATGGATTTAGCCGCATTTAATGTCAAATTACGGTGCTGGAGTGCATCCCAAAATCGTTGGAGATTGGCGTCATGTTCCCGCTGATTGCGACCTGCGACAGTAATATTGTCCAGATAAGGAAACGTATCCTTCAAGTCTTCCTGTTTGACCAGGTCATCCATTGCTCGCTGGAAGACAGCCACTCCATTAGTGACCCCAAAGGGGAGGCGACGAAATTGATACAGCCGTCCATTGGCTTCAAAGGCCGTATACTGCTTGTCTGAGACCTTCAAGGGTACCTGATGATAGGCACTTTTTAGATCATATGTTGAGAACACCGTGTACTCAGCCAATTTATTAACCATATCATCGATGCGCGGCAATGGGTATGCATCCAAGTCCGTACATTGATTGATGGTCTGTGAATAGTCAATGCACAGCCGTTTCTTGTGAGGTTGTAGAGGGTTCTTAACAATAACGACCTGGGCGCGCCATGGCGACGAACAAGGCTCGATGATATCCTCTGCTAAAAGCCGAGAAATCTCAGCCGCAATAAAAGACTGGTCTTCCTGACTGAAACGTCGTGACTTTGTTATAATCGGTTTGCATCGAGGAAGGATACTGGAAAACAGTGAGGGTTCATCCAGTGAAGCTGCTGACAATGCACAGAACGGTAATCGAGGTAGTGTATTAGAAATAGTGAGTTCAGGTTTGGATCCGCCGAACTCAATGGTGAGCTTCTTATGCTGCTTTTGAAAATCCAGCCCTAAGATAAGATCACTACATAAGTCCTTGAGCACCGAAAGCCGGGTGGAGGGATACCTGCGACCATTAAGTGTTATTTCAACCATACAAAAGCCAGAAATTCTGGTATTAAGTGATGACTGAGCCATCGCAACTGCCTGGTCCGATGGGAAAACATGTAGCTTTAACTCTGCAACAATCTGTTCCCTAATGAAACTATCAGTGCTACCTGAGTCAATTAAGGCATCTAAAGTATGTCCATTAATTGATGCTTTTGTAGCTGCATGGAATAGGTTCTGAGGACAAGCAGCTGTAATTGGTGTCGTTGCACAAAGAGTGGCTGAAACTCTAGGTGTGTTTCTTCGAGAGGAAGCACGATAGATTTTAGCCGGAACATCTTGATAGGCCCTTACCGGGGCAGTTCGGTAGGACTTAGCTTGATAAGCCCTCGTAGAGGCTCTTGATAGGCAAACCTTTGCAAAATGACCCTTTTTGTTGCAATGACTGCAAAACGCATTGCGAGCAGGGCAGAATTTCCGAGGGTGGAACTCATCACCACAAAAGAAGCATTTCTTAGATTGCCAAGAGGCTGCCACAGTGGGGTCATCATCCTCTTCATCAGTGAAGTCATCAGATTGATCGTCAGGGATAAAGACCTCCCTAATAGAGTTCACCTGTGGCCTCTTAAATTGCCTGACTGTAGTTAAGGCAGTAGACCGAGGTCTGGGCACTGTATAAAGGTCTGCATTTCTTTTTGCCAGATCTAGAGAGCAAGCCATGTCATAAGCTCTCTGAAGCTCAAGTGTCCTCCTTTCCAGTAGACGCTGGCGTATAAATGGGGAGGCAAGCCCACAGATGAAAGCATCACGGATCATTTCTTCACGGTACAGCTCAGCTGAGGCCGCCCGAAAGTTACAGTCCATACTAAGTCTGCGAAGCTCTTGGAGGAATTTATCAATGGATTCCTCCGGCCCTTGTTGGGCTGTAGCTAGTAGATGTCTGGCATAGATCTCATTCGGTGTCTTAGTATATAGTCTCTTAAGCATCCGAATTGCCTCCCCGTAACTGTCCCATTCCTCCATATACTGAAATACATTCGGGGTGACACAGTTGATGAGTATCCGCAACTTTGAGTCATCATCAGCCTTACATTATTCAAGAAAATTGTCAAACGTGCGATACCAGTGTTTCCACACCTTACCGGCTGCTGGGGTGTTTGGGTCCAAGTCAAGACGCGATGGTTTAAGGATGTTTTCCATGATGGGTGATTCCCTGGATCCTTAGTTCCGAGTTCGTCCAAAAAGTTTGAGTGCGAAGTTTTCCAAAGTTGATTAAATTGTCGTAAGAATGAGCCTTACGCGTGGTGAACTTAAAGTAAGCTTTAATCAGCTAAAAAGGTGCTACATACAAAAGAGGTCTTACTCTATGCCTCTCCAGGATCCAACTGATCAGTCCAGTATTTATCCTGGACTAATCACAGGAAGTGATGCAATAAAGTTCGAGTCACAGGAAGTTGTATTGTGTTACCACAGACAGTGTGGGGTCCACAGAGTCAGTAATGGATAATGGAGACAGTGTGGGGTCCACAGTGTCAGTAATGGATAATGGAGACAGTGTGGGGGCCACAGTGTCAGCAATGGATAATGGGGACAATGTGGGGTCCACAGTGTCAGTAATGGATAATGGAGACAGTGTGGAGTCCACAGTGTCAAAATGGATATTGAAGACAGTGTGAGGTCCACAGTGTCAGCAATGGATAATGGAGACAGTGTGGGGTCCACAGCGTAAGTAATGGATAATGGAGACAGTGTGGTTCCACAGTGTCAGTAATGGATAATGAAGACAGTGAGGGGTCCACAGCATCAGCAATGGATAATGGAGACAGTGTGGGGTTCACAGCGTCAGCAATGGATAATGGAGACAATGTGAGGTCCACAGAGTCAGTAATGGATAATGGAGACAGTGTGGGGTCCACAGTGTCAGTAATAGATAATGGAGATATTGTGTGGAGACAACTGTGTCTGTAATGGATAATGGAGACAGTGTGGAGTCCACAGTGTCAGCTATGGATAATGGAGACAGTGTGGGGTGCATAGTGTCAGTAATAGATAATGGAGACAGTGTGGGATCCACAGTGTCAGCAATGGATAATGGAGACAGTGTGGGGTCCACAGAGTCAGTAATGGATAATGGAGACAGTGTGAGCTCCATAGTGTCAACAATGGATAATGGAGACAGTGTGGGGTCCACAGTGTCAGCAATGGATAATGGAGACAGTGTGAGGTCCCCAGTGTCAGCAATGGATAATTGGGACAGTGTGGGCTACATAGTGTCAGTACTGGATAATGGAGACAGTGTGTGGTCCACAGTGTCAGCAATGGATAATGGAGAGAGTGTGGGCTTCACAGTGTCAGCAATGGATAATGGAGACAGCGTGGAGTCCACAGCGTCTGCAATGGATAATGGAGACAGTGTGGGGTCCACAGCGTGAGCAATGGATAATGGAGACAGTGTGGGGTCCACAACACCAGCAATGGATATTGGAGACAGTGTGGGGTCCCCAGTGTCAGCAATGGATAATGGAGACAGTGTGGGGTCCACAGCGTCAGTAATGGATAATTGGGAAAGTGTGGGCTCCATAGTGTCAGTAATGGATAATGGAGACAGTGTGGTTCCACAGTGTCAGTAATGGATAATGGAGACAGTGTGGGGTCCACAGTGTCAGCAATGGATAATGGCGACAGTGTGGGGTCCACAATGTCAGGAATGGATAATGGAGACTCAGTGTGGGGTCCACAACACCAGCAATGGATATTGGAGACAGTGTGGGGTCCCCAGTGGCAGCAATGGATAATTGGGACAGTGCGGGCTCCACAGTGTCAGTAATGGATAATGGAGACAGTGTGGGGTCCACATTGTCAGCAATGGATAATGGAGACAGTGTGGAGTCCACATCACCAGCAATGGATAATGGAGACAGTCTGTGGTCCACAGTCTCAGCAATGGATAATGGAGACAGTGTGGGGTCCACAGCAGCAGCAATGGATAATGGAGACAATGTGGGGTCCACATTGTCAGTAATGGATAATGGAGACAGTGTGGGGTCCACAGTATCAGCAATGGATAATGGAGACAATGTGGGGTCCACATTGTCAGTAATGGATAATGGAGACAGTGTGGGGTCCACAGTGGCAGCAATGGATAATTGGGACAGTGTGGGCTCCACAGTGTTAGTAATGGATAATGGAGACAGTGTGGGGTCCACAGTGTCAGCAATGGATAATGGAGACAGCGTGAAGTCCACAGCGTCTGCAATGGATAATCGAGACAGTGTGGGGTCCACAGCATCACTAATGGATAATCGAGACAGTGTGGGGTCCACATGTTAGCAATGGATAATCGAGACAGTGTGGGGTCCACAGTGTCAGTAATAGATAATGGAGACAGTGTGGGGTCCACATGTTAGCAATGGATAATCGAGACAGTGTGGGGTCTACATTGTCAGTAATGGATAATGGAGACAGTGTGGGGTCCACAGTGTTAGCAATGGATAATGGAGACAGTGTGGAGTCCACAACACCAGCAATGGATGATGGAGACAGTGTGGGGTCCACTGTGTCTGTAATGGATAATGGAGACAGTGTGGAGTCCACAGTGTCAGCTATGGATAATGGAGACAGTGTGGGGTCCACAAATTAGCAATGGATAATGGAGACAGAGTGGGGTCAACAGAGTCAGTAATGGATAATGGAGACAGTGTGGGGTCCACAGTGTCAGCAATGGATAATGGAGACAGTGTGGGGTCCACAGTGACACAAATGGATAATGGAGACAGTGTGGAGTTGACAGCATTAACAATGGATAATGGAGACAGTGTGGGGTCCACAGTGTCAGCAATGGATAATGGAGACAGTGTGGGGTTCACAGCATCAGCAATGGATAATGGAGACAGTGTGGGGTCCACAGTATCAGCAATGGATAATGGAGACAATGTGGGGTCCACATTGTCAGTAATGGATAATGGAGACAGTGTGGGGTCCACAGTGGCAGCAATGGATAATTGGGACAGTGTGGGCTCCACAGTGTTAGTAATGGATAATGGAGACAGTGTGTGGTCCACAGTGTCAGCAATGGATAATGGAGACAGCGTGATATCCACAGCGTCTGCAATGGATAATCGAGACAGTGTGGGGTCCACAGCATCAGTAATGGATAATCGAGACAGTGTGGGGTCCACATGTTAGCAATGGATAATCGAGACAGTGTGGGGTCCACAGTGTCAGTAATAGATAATGGAGACAGTGTGGGGTCCACATGTTAGCAATGGATAATCGAGACAGTGTGGGGTCTACATTGTCAGTAATGGATAATGGAGACAGTGTGGGGTCCACAGTGTTAGCAATGGATAATGGAGACAGTGTGGAGTCCACAACACCAGCAATGGATGATGGAGACAGTGTGGGGTCCACTGTGTCTGTAATGGATAATGGAGACAGTGTGGAGTCCACAGTGTCAGCTATGGATAATGGAGACAGTGTGGGGTCCACAAATTAGCAATGGATAATGGAGACAGAGTGAGGTCAACAGAGTCAGTAATGGATAATGGAGACAGTGTGGGGTCCACAGTGTCAGCAATGGATAATGGAGACAGTGTGGGGTCCACAGTGACACAAATGGATAATGGAGACAGTGTGGAGTTGACAGCTTTAACAATGGATAATGGAGACAGTGTGGGGTCCACAGTGTCAGCAATGGATAATGGAGACAGTGTGGGGTTCACAGCATCAGCAATGGATAATGGAGACAGTGTGGGGTCCACATTGTCAGCAATGGATAATGGAGACAGTGTGGAGTGCACAGCGTCAGCAATGGATAATGGAGTCAGTGTGGGGTCCACAGTGTCAGTAATGGTTACTGGAGACAGTGTGGAGTCCACATCACCAGCAATGGATAATGGAGACAGTCTGTGGTCCACAGTCTCAGCAATGGATAATGGATACAACGTGGAGTCCACAGCGTCTGCAATGGATAATGGAGACAGTGTGGAGTCCACATCACCAGCAATGGATAATGGAGACAGTGTTGGGTCCACAGTGTTAGCAATGGATAATGGAGACAGTGTGGGGTCCACAGCAGCAGCAATGGATAATGGAGACAATGTGGGGTCCACATTGTCAGTAATGGATAATGGAGACAGTGTGGGGTCCACAGTGTCAGTAATAGATAATGGAGACAATGTGGGGTCCACATGTTAGCAATGGATAATCGAGACAGTGTGCGGTATACATTGTCAGTAATGGATAATGGAGACAGTGTGGGGTCCACAGTGTCAGTAATAGATAATGGAGACAGTGTGTGGTCCACATGTTAGCAATGGATAATCGAGACAGTGTGGGGTCTACATTGTCAGTAATGGATAATGGAGACAGTGTGGGGTCCACAGTGTTAGCAATGGATAATGGAGACAGTGTGGAGTCCACAACACCAGCAATGGATGATGGAGACAGTGTGGGGTCCACTGTGTCTGTAATGGATAATGGAGACAGTGTGGAGTCCACAGTGTCAGCTATGGATAATGGAGACAGTGTGGGGTCCACAAATTAGCAATGGATAATGGAGACAGAGTGGGGTCAACAGAGTCAGTAATGGATAATGGAGACAGTGCGGGCTCCACAGTGTCAGTTATGGATAATGGAGACAGTGTGGGTTCCACATTGTCAGCAATGGATAATGGAGACAGTGTGGAGTCCACATCACCAGCAATGGATAATGGAGACAGTCTGTGGTCCACAGTCTCAGCAATGGATAATGGAGACAGTGTGGGTTCCACAGCAGCAGCAATGGATAATGGAGACAATGTGGGGTCCACATTGTCAGTAATGGATAATGGAGACAGTGTGTGGTCCACAGTGTCAGCAATGGATAATGGAGACAGCGTGAAGTCCACAGCGTCTGCAATGGATAATCGAGACAGTGTGGGGTCCACAGCATCAGTAATGGATAATCGAGACAGTGTGGGGTCCACATGTTAGCAATGGATAATCGAGACAGTGTGGGGTCCACAGTGTCAGTAATAGATAATGGAGACAGTGTGGGGTCCACATGTTAGCAATGGATAATCGAGACAATGTGGGGTCTACATTGTCAGTAATGGATAATGGAGACAGTGTGGGGTCCACAGTGTTAGCAATGGATAATGGAGACAGTGTGGAGTCCACAACACCAGCAATGGATGATGGAGACAGTGTGGGGTCCACTGTGTCTGTAATGGATAATGGAGACAGTGTGGAGTCCACAGTGTCAGCTATGGATAATGGAGACAGTGTGGGGTCCACAAATTAGCAATGGATAATGGAGACAGAGTGAGGTCAACAGAGTCAGTAAGGGTAATGGAGACAGTGTGGGGTCCACAGTGTCAGCAATGGATAATGGAGAAAGTGTGGGGTCCACAGTGACACAAATGGATAATGGAGACAGTGTGGAGTTGACAGCATTAACAATGGATAATGGAGACAGTGTGGGGTCCACAGTGTCAGAAATGGATAATGGAGACAGTGTGGGGTTCACAGCATCAGCAATGGATAATGGAGACAGTGTGGGGTCCACATTGTCAGCAATGGATAAAGGAGACAGTGTGGAGTGCACAGCGTCAGCAATGGATAATGGAGACAGTGTGGGGTCCACAGTGTCAGTAATGGTTACTGGAGACAGTGTGGAGTCCACATCACCAGCAATGGATAATGGAGACAGTCTGTGGTCCACAGTCTCAGCAATGGATAATGGATACAATGTGGAGTCCACAGCGTCTGCAATGGATAATGGAGACAGTGTGGAGTCCACATCACCAGCAATGGATAATGGAGACAGTGTTGGGTCCACAGTGTTAGCAATGGATAATGGAGACAGTGTGGGGTCCACAGCAGCAGCAATGGATAATGGAGACAATGTGGGGGCCACATGTTAGCAATGGATAATCGAGACAGTGTGCGGTATACATTGTCAGTAATGGATAATGGAGACAGTGTGGGGTCCACAGTGTCAGTAATAGATAATGGAGACAGTGTGGGGTCCACATGTTAGCAATGGATAATCGAGACAGTGTGGGATCTACATTGTCAGTAATGGATAATGGAGACAGTGTGGGGTCCACAGTGTTAGCAATGGATAATGGAGACAGTGTGGAGTCCACAACACCAGCAATGGATGATGGAGACAGTGTGGGGTCCACTGTGTCTGTAATGGATAATGGAGACAGCGTGGAGTCCACAGTGTCAGCTATGGATAATGGAGACAGTCTGTGGTCCACAGTCTCAGCAATGGATAATGGAGACAGTGTGGGGTCCACAGCAGCAGCAATGGATAATGGAGACAATGTGGGGTCCACATTGTCAGTAATGGATAATGGAGACAGTGTGGGGTCCACAGTATCAGCAATGGATAATGGAGACAATGTGGGGTCCACATTGTCAGTAATGGATAATGGAGACAGTGTGGGGTCCACAGTGGCAGCAATGGATAATTGGGACAGTGTGGGCTCCACAGTGTTAGTAATGGATAATGGAGACAGTGTGGGGTCCACAGTGTCAGCAATGGATAATGGAGACAGCGTGAAGTCCACAGCGTCTGCAATGGATAATCGAGACAGTGTGGGGTCCACAGCATCACTAATGGATAATCGAGACAGTGTGGGGTCCACATGTTAGCAATGGATAATCGAGACAGTGTGGGGTCCACAGTGTCAGTAATAGATAATGGAGACAGTGTGGGGTCCACATGTTAGCAATGGATAATCGAGACAGTGTGGGGTCTACATTGTCAGTAATGGATAATGGAGACAGTGTGGGGTCCACAGTGTTAGCAATGGATAATGGAGACAGTGTGGAGTCCACAACACCAGCAATGGATGATGGAGACAGTGTGGGGTCCACTGTGTCTGTAATGGATAATGGAGACAGTGTGGAGTCCACAGTGTCAGCTATGGATAATGGAGACAGTGTGGGGTCCACAAATTAGCAATGGATAATGGAGACAGAGTGGGGTCAACAGAGTCAGTAATGGATAATGGAGACAGTGTGGGGTCCACAGTGTCAGCAATGGATAATGGAGACAGTGTGGGGTCCACAGTGACACAAATGGATAATGGAGACAGTGTGGAGTTGACAGCATTAACAATGGATAATGGAGACAGTGTGGGGTCCACAGTGTCAGCAATGGATAATGGAGACAGTGTGGGGTTCACAGCATCAGCAATGGATAATGGAGACAGTGTGGGGTCTACAGTGTCAGCAATGGATAATGGAGACAGTGTGGAGTGCACAGCGTCAGCAATGGATAATGGAGACACTGTGGGGTCCACAGTGTCAGTAATGGTTACTGGAGACAGTGTGGAGTCCACATCACCAGCAATGGATAATGGAGACAGTCTGTGGTCCACAGTCTCAGCAATGGATAATGGATACAGCGTGGAGTCCACAGCATCTGCAATGGATAATGGAGACAGTGTAGTGTCCACATCACCAGCAATGGATAATGGAGACAGTGTGGGGTCCACAGTGTTAGCAATGGATAATGGAGACAGTGTGGGGTCCACAGCAGCAGCAATGGATAATGGAGACAATGTGGGGTCCACATTGTCAGTAATGGATAATGGAGACAGTGTGGGGTCCACAGTGTCAGCAATGGATAATTGGGACAGTGTGGGCTCCACAGTGTCAGTAATGGATAATGGAGACAGTGTGTGGTCCACAGTGTCAGCAATGGATAATGGAGACAGCGTGAAGTCCACAGCATCTGCAATGGATAATCGAGACAGTGTGGGGTCCACAGCATCAGTAATGGATAATCGAGACAGTGTGGGGTCCACATGTTAGCAATGGATAATCGAGACAGTGTGGGGTCCACAGTGTCAGTAATAGATAATGGAGACAGTGTGGGGTCCACAGTGTCAGTAATGGATAATGGAGACAGTGTGGGGTCCACAGTGTCAGTAATGGATAATGGAGACAGTATGCCTAAATGCTCCTTCTGAGTTTTCTCCATTGTTTGATTTCACAGGGAGGTCCCCATGTGGTCGGCGAAGTCATTCCCCTCGCTGAAACCGTTGGGCAGTTACATCACTGACCTCCTGTCCAGACTTCAGTTCTTTGAGGTACAGACAAATGAAGCTTTATTTATAATTGGATCAAGCTCTTGGATTCTCTCCGTAACCCTCTCCACCCCACTCTCCTCCTTTAAGACCCTCTTTAAACCTACCTCTTTGACAATGTTTTTGACCAATTAATCCTAATGTCTCCTGCTATGGCTTAATGTTGTTGTACATGTACTTTTTAAATTCTCTCTTACGGTTCAATGTATTTCAGGGCTGAATTAATAAAGGAACCCCAGTAGTCTTCTGGATCTCTGGCCTAGAAATTGGATTATGCCCGAAAACGGGCGGTGTTATGGGCTATCGCTATTTGCCTGCGCTCATTCAAAGTGGTGCAGGCAGCACGCAACACTCATGCTGTCTGCTCATTATAATGATTCGAGTGCTGATCTCAGTTCTGCTGATTGGCTTAGCGCTCAACGGTTGCGGGGGGCGGTGAGTGGTGGCAATATCGGGTGCAGTCTAATGGTCAGTAATGTTTGCCCGAGGCTCTCTGCACTACTTAAAGGGGAGGTGCTTTGTTGCAGCAGCACCTCATTGTCAGTGTGGCTGAAGACATAGCTCAGCAACCAAGGGAGCGAGCACGAAGGTTTTTGGATGGTGCACTAGAGGCCTGGCCATGAAACGAAGGCGGGCTGTCCTGTTTCCGCAGGGTGGCAGGAGGCCATTCAAGGCCACTTGCAGAAGGCTGTGAGAGGAGATAGCTGACTCCGTCACAGCCACCATTGCGGCCCCAAGGACCTGGATCCAGTGCTGAAAAAAGTTTAATGACCTCAAACAGCAGGTCAAAGGAGTGGAGGCTTCAGCAAATGCCATATCCCACCATCTGCACCACTAGCCTCACACACTGCTCAATGCACCACACTTCCATCACTCACCTACCAACAATCTCTACCAAACACCACTCATACCTTCCCATCATGGCTTCACTTCACCATCACACATTTACCACTGCTACAACACTCACACCCACATCTCACACCTTGCACACACTGACAGCTATTCAACAATGGCAGGCAGTTCACCCAAACACATTGCACCACACTCACTGACACACTTCCCTTTCTCTTGCAGGCAAAGGTGACTCATAACAGGAGGGAGCAGTGACAGACGGGAGGTGGCCAAGCTGCAATACAGAACCTCGCCGACCTGGAGAAATCGGTGCTTGACATTACTGGAGGGGCAGTGACAGAGTCCGTGGCCACCGGAGAAGTTGAAGCCATTGCTGATGATGATGGTATGTTCATACCTAATCCTTCTTCTCACATTCCACTTTCCCCCTCATTCCACAATCTCTTCTCAATTACAATCTGCTGATGCTGTATGCATGGAGATCTTGCTTTCCCCCTCCCCTCACCACAACCCGACTCTTGTGCCTTTCTCCTTTCAGATACCCAAGAACTGCCAGCAGGCCAGCCTGTCCCTGAAGTTGTGGAGAAGAGTGATGGGGGAGAAGAAGAAAACACGTCGGCACTGCATCTGACACTCACGAACACCAGCTCAGAAACTGGCACTGCGTGTACTTTAGAGGGGAGTATAGAGGCAGGATCTGCACATGGTGAGTCACTGGGCACGAGTGGACTGTAGCAAGGGCAGGGGGAAAGGGTAGTGCAGGTGCCACTCCCCGGAGAGCGAGTTCATGCATGAGTTCGGCTGCACGGGACTCAGATGATGACTTCGATGGGGCGGCCTTCAGAAGAAGGGCGATGGGCATGCACACAGAAATGCTGGGTTCAATGGAAAGCCTGCCAGAGAGCCTCTTGTCAGTGTCAAGGAGCACGGAGGTGTCCGGCTCCAAGATTGGATGGGGCTTTGCGCAAAGCTTGGAGCCCGTGATTTCCAGTATGGAACTGATGGACAACTCCAGGAGAGACCTTGGGAACCAACAATGATGCTAGGTGTGATGGGCGATGTTGTGGCTTCCATTGCAGCACAGGCAGAAGCGACCCAACGTCTCACTGCTGCAGCGGAAGCTCAGACTGCTGCCATCATAGTTGGGTTTATGAGTATGGAAAGGGGTTGCAGGGTGTCGCAGCAGGCCAGCAATCTGTGCTCCAACAGATTGCTTGGAATGCTGAGGCACCGCCCCGGGGGAGTGGCAGTGGGTCAGTGGAGCAGGACCCTGCTGTCCGCTCCCAGGATGACAGCATTTCTACTCCCACCACTGCCACACCGCCATTGCCCTTGCTGCTGCCTATCAGCCAGCCAACCCAGTCTGCTGCCGCCCATGCCGAGGTGATGCAGTCTATAGCCGAGCCTTCCAGGTCCGCAGATTGCTGCAGTCCAGGTCCACAGGTTTCTGCAGTCCAGGTCCACAGGTTTCTGTAGTCCAGGTCCACAGGTTTCTGCAGTCCAGGTCCACAGGTTTCTGCAGTCCAGGTGCTCGGGTTTCTACAGTCCAGGTACACGGGTTTCCGCCTGTAAAATTCACACAGGAAAGGATGTTCTCGTTGGAACACTGGGAGGACAGCACGTACTGTCAGTGAATCTGGGGAGGAACAGACAGCAACACAGCTCAGCAAAACACTGAAAACTGTGCACTTTCCACCCACCCTCATGATTACAGTTCTCACAGGTGTGTCTGGGTGATCCTCTCAATCAGCAATACAGAGCAATCCCTCACTATATTTTGCAAAAAGCAAGGGGATTAAATTTGGTGCCTTTGCGCCTCCCGTTAGCGCCCCCGGGGGGCGGTAATGGGGTGCAAATGGCTTTGCGATCGGGCGCGGCGCTGACATCGACTCCCGCCATAGTCGGCGGGAGTTTTGCGGCGGCGCTGCGGTGTTGCGCCCTGATTTCCTCCCCCGGAGGTCGTAACGTCATCGCCGTGCACGTTGCCCTGGTAGCGCCCCGGACCCGAAATTGACTTCTGCCCCCTGCAGCAGCGCCGGTCAAGAACACCCGACAGCTGCAGGAGGCGTGCATCGGGCGGCTGGCCGCTTCGGGGGTGATGATTAAAGGCGAGGTGACCGAGGTATGTAAAAAAAACCGTACCTTTCCTGTTCTAGTTTTTTTTCGCGGGTTCCTGCCCGCGATCGATCAGCCGGGCACTCTGCTTGAGTTCCGGGCTGATCGCGCGGGATCGCGGCTGCCTTGGTGGTCCAGGTCGGTACTTTTTAAATTGTAGAGTCTGCGGCGATGGCCCTTCCCTTGAAGGGAGGGAAGGAGCCTTTGAACGCGGCAGTGCTGCACGGCCCAGTGTGCAGCATTGCCGAAGTCTCCGTCCCGCTCTCTGATGTTAGCGCCCTAAGAAGGAAGTTTAGCGCGTGATTTAACGCTCCACATCCCTCTTGGGGCGCCAAAACTCAATTTGGCGGTCGCCGGCGCTAATTAGCTAAAGTTAGCGCCCAGGCGATGTTAGTGCCCCAAAATGGTCGATAGCGAATTTTTCCGCCCAAGTATATAAGGTAAAACTAATAATAGCAGAATCAAACTTATAGATCCCGTGAGAAGTGATGTAAAATCACATAACACACCCCACAGCTTGAAGCGGCAGAATCTGTTTCTGTCCATCAATGTCTGTTCCAGGAAGACCAAGTCTGGGGCCACTGAGAGCTCTGCATTACCTCACTCATTTGTTTCAGATCTATTGAGGCAATGAAGCTTCAGGATTAGCCCTTCTGGTGACTGAAATCTCTCATTAAATGAAATTTGTTTTGTTCGTCTCTAATCAGCTGGCGCTCTGTGCGAGCTCACAGTTGGAAAACTGATGGAATTTGCATTTTACAAAGAAGCAGAGAGAGTAGGGGACATAGCAGTGCCCCTGAGGTACCGCCTGTCACTCAGGACACGCACACGTGCGTCACTGTCATGTGCCAACTAGAACATGCTCCACAGTCCCTCATCTTGACTCGATGAACAGATAATTTCTCTAAAAGGTTTTCACGATTTGGTGGTGATATTCCCAGACAGTCCATTCAAAAAACAGCATTAACATTGTGAGACACTATGGGCTAAAAGTTCGATTGCGTAGGGCCCGTTGTTTGGGTGTTATGGGTGCCTGCTGCCCTTGTCCTTCTAGGTGGAAGGGGTTGTGGGTTTGGGAGGCGCTGCCGAAGAAGCCTTGGTGAGTTGCTGCAGTGCACCTTGTAGATAGTACACACTGCAGCCAAGGTACGCCGGTGGTGGAGGGAGTGAATGTTTAAGGTGGTGGATGGGGTGTCAATCAAGCGGGCTGCTTTGTCCTGGATGGTGTCTAGCTTCTTGAGTGTTGTTGGAGCTGCACTCATCCAGGCAAGTGGAGAGTATTCCATCACACTCCTGACTTGTGCCTTGTAGATGGTGGAAAGGCTTTGGGGAGTCAAGAGGTGAGACACTCGCCGCAGAATACCTAGCCTCTGACCTGCTCTTGTTGCCACAGTATTTATGTGGCTGGTCCAGTTAAGTTACTGGTCAATGGTGACCCCCAGAATGTTGATGGTGGGGGATTCGGCGATGGTAATGCCGTTGAATGTCAAGGGGCGGTGGTTAGACTCGCTTGTTGGAGATAGTCATTGCCTGGCACTTGTGTGGCGTGACTGTTACCTGCCACTTATCAGCCCAAGCCTGAACGTCGTTCAGGTCTTGTTGCATGCGAGCATGGACTGCTTCATTATCTGAGGAGTTGTGAATGGTGCTGAACACTGTGCAGTCATCAGCGAACATCCCCATTTCTGATCTTATGTTGGAGGGAAGGTCATTGATGAAGCAGCTGAAGATGGTTGGGCCTAGGACACTGCCCTGAGGAACTCCTGCAGCGATGTCCTGGGGCTGTGATGATTGACCTTCAACCATCACAATCATCTTCCTTTTTGCTAGGAATGACTCCAGCCAGTGGAGAGTATTTCCCCTGATTCCCATTGACTTCATCTTTACTAGGGCTCCTTGATGCCACACTCGGTCAAATGATGCCTTGATGTCAAGGGCAGTCACTCTCACCTCACCTCTGGAATTCAGCTCCTTTGTCCAAGTTTGGACCAAGGCTGTAATGAGGTCAGGAGCCAAGTGGTCTTGGCGGAACCCAAACTGGGCATCAATGAGCAGGTTATTAGTAAGTGCCGCTTGATGGCACTGTCAGTGACACCTTCCATCACTTTGCTGATGATTGAGAGTAGACTGATGGGGCAGTAATTGGCCAGATTGGATTTGTCCTGCTTTTTGTGGACAGGACATACCTGGGTAGTTTCCCACTCCTTATTGAACCAGGGTTGGTCCCCTGGTTTGATGGTAATGGTAGAGTGAGGGATATGTCAGGCCATGAGGTTACAGATTGTGGTGGAACACAATTCTGCTGCTGCTGCTGGCCCACAGTGCCTCATGGAGGCCCAGTTTTGAGCTGCTAGATCTGTTCTAAATCTTTCCCATTTAGCACGGTGTTAGTGCCACACAACACAATGGAGGGTGTCCTCAGTGTGAAGACGGGACTTCATCTCCACAATGACTGTGCGGTGGTCACTGCTACCAATACTGTCGTGGACAGATGCATCTGCGACAGGTAGATTGGTGAGGACGAGGTCAAGTAGGTGTTTCCCTCGTGTTGGTTCACTCACCACCTGTCGCAGGTCCAGACAGTTATGTCCTTCAGGACTCGGCCAGCTCGGTCAGTGACATGAATCTTGTCATTCATGTATGAAATAATACTGGGCGGCCTGCTGGTGGCGCTGTCCAGGGAGAGTATAAATACTCGGGCATGGGCCCAGCTTGCTTAGGACATTCCTCAACAGGAACTAGTGAAGGACACAACTAGTTCTCCATGTTGAAAACCAGTTGATTAAAGCTTTGTTTAACGCTTAGACCAAGTGCCTAGTAGTTTTCTTACGTCAATTTAATCAACTGAACCTGCTCCACGCTCTGAGTGATTTTGGAAACAGACGGCTACGACTCAAACCAGATGTAGTAATCAATCCATCATGGAGAAACTACTCAACCCGCTCGTCTTGACCTGGACCCGAATTCACCTACAACTGCTAAGGTATGGAAACACTGGTATCGTACCTTCAGCAACTTCCTCAGGGTGTGTGGTGAGAATGTTCCTGATAAGTTAGAGATACTTGCCAATTATGTATCTCCTTATGTGTTTGACTATATCGAAGACTGTGTAAAATATGACTCCGCTATCCGAATACTACAGCAACTATATGTTAAGGCCCCAAACAAAATTTTTGCTCAGCATCTACTGGCCACAACTCGACAACAACCCGGAGTATCACTTGACGAATTCCTTCAAAAGCTTCGCAGGCTCAGCAAAGATTGTAATCTCAAGGCTGTCTCAGCTGAGCAGTACCAGGAGGAGTTAATTCGTGATTCTTTTATTAATGGAATTGCGTCTCCCTTCATACGCCAGCGTCTGCTGGAGAATAAAACCCTCGTGTTACAAGCTGCCTATGACCAGGCATATTCTCTGGACTTGGCAAAAAAAAATGCAGATGCCTATCTTTTACCACGTGCACGGACTGCTGCTATCACTTTCAGTGATTCCTCCGATAAGCCTCAGGCGGAAGCCCTCACTGATGATGACTCTATCCTAGCTGATGACGACCCTACCCTAGCGGCATCTTGGCAATCTAAAAGGAAGTGTTTCTTCTGTGGAGGTGCATTTCATTTTAGGAAATTTTGTCCTGCTCGTAATGCAATCTGCAATCATTGCAGTAAGAAAGGCCACTTCTCGAAAGTATGTTAGTCAAGAGCCTCTTCTAGGGTTACAGCTGCTCCCTATAAAACTGCTCCTCCCCCAAGAGCCACTACTAATGTTACAGCTGCTATCTATAAAACTGCTCCTCCCCCAAGAGCCACTACTAATGTTACAGCTGTCAAGGATAAAACTGCCCCTCCTCCCATCACAGCTGTTTTTCCCCAAAGCCTGTCCCATGCAGCCACGAAGGTTTCGGTAAATGGACACATTTTGAGTGCATTAATCAACTCATGCTGCTCTGACAGCTTCATCAGTGAGCAGGCTGTCAGTAAGTTAAAACTGCGTATTTACCCCTCGGACAGGGAAATTGCAATGACTCTGACGACACTGACCACTAACTCTTCCGGCTTTTGTCTTGTTGACCTTATTCTCAATGGCCGCACTTATTTCTCTACCCGGCTCGGGGTGCTCAAAAACTTATGCAGTGATGTGCTCCTGGGACAGGATTTCCAGAAACAAGACAAAAGACTCACTTTTGAGTTTGGAGGATCAAAGCCGGAGCTTACTATTTCCAAAGTACTGTTTTGTGCACTTTCGGCGGCTTCGCTCAACGAGCCCTCCTTGTTTGCCAATCTTTCCCCCCGATGTAAGGCCATAGCCACTAAATCACGACGTTTCAGCCAAGATGACCTATCCTTTATCGAGGCAGAGATCTCTCGCCTTCTAGCTGACGGTATCATTGAGCCATGTTCATCTTCCTGGTGGGCTCAAGTCGTCGTTGTTAAAAATCCTCTGAAGCAACACAAGAAACGTCTTTGCATCGATTACTCACAAACTATTAACCAGTATACCGACCTGGATGCCTACTCATTACCACGCATCGATGACATGGTCAATAACCTTGCTAACTACAAGGTATTTTCAACTTTTGACTTAAAGAGCGCATACCATCAAGTACCGTTAAAGGACTCTGACAAAAAGTATACGGCTTTTGAGGCCAATGGTCGGCTTTACCAGTTTCGTCGCCTTCCATTCGGGGTCACCAATGGGGTGGCCGTCTTTCAACGGGCAATGGATAGCCTAGTCAAACAGGAGAACTTAACAGACACTTTTCCATATCTGGATAATATCACCATTGCTGGTCATGACCAGAAGGAGCATGATGCCAACCTCCAGAAATTTCTTGATGTTCTCCATCGTTGCAACTTAACCTTAAATGAGTCCAAATCTGTGAAATCAGAACCATCAGTCAACATCCTTGGCTACTGGGTGGGCAATGGTGTCATCAAACCGGATCCGGAGCGACTTCGTCCGCTTCAGGAGCTCCCTCCTCCTACGAACCTCAGCTCTCTTCGTCGGGCCCTCGGCATGTTCACCTATTATGCGAAGTGGATACCTCACTTTTCCGACAAGATCCAGCCCCTGCTTCACGCGAAATCATTTCCGTTGGAGGCGAGGGCTATTTCAGCTTTCGACCTCCTCAAGCAACAACTGGAAAAAGCCACGCTTCATTCCATCGATGAAAATCTCCCTTTCGTGGTCGAGTGTGATGCATCGGAGGTGGCGATCTCGGCTACCTTGAATCAAGGCGGTCGACCCATTGCATTTCTGTCTAGAACTTTGCAGGGTAGCGAGCTCCATTATCCTCCTGTCGAGAAGGAGGCTACGGCTATCATCGAAGCAGTACGTAAATGGAGTAATTTTCTCGCCCGTTGCCATTTCCCGCTCATAACCGATCAGCGCTCTGTGGCCTTTATGCTGGATAACCGGAAACGCACTAAAATCAAGAATAACAAAATACAGCTCTGGAGGATGGAATTGGCTGCCTTTGGCTACACCATACAGTATCGACCCGGCAAGGAGAATGTGGCCCCGGATACCCTCACGCGTGCATTCTGTTCTTCCATGTCAACTTCGACTCTTGCGGAACTTCATACTGACTTATGCCATCCTGGCGTTACCCGTATGTTGCACTTTGTGCGATCTAAAAATATCCCATTTTCTACGGAAGACGTGAAAAGAACATGCTCCACTTGTAGAATTTGCGCGGAATTAAAACCGCAATTCTTCCGTCCGTCGGATGGCTCGCTCATACACGCTACACAGCCTATGCAGCGACTCAGCATTGACTTTAACGGGCCATTGCCTTCCTCAACGCGAAACACCTACTTGCTTACTATGGTGGATGAATATTCACGCTTTCCCTTTGCTTTCCCCTGTCCCAATATGCTTACTTCCACAGTGATCAAATGCTTCGATCAGGTCTTTTCCCTTTGCGGTACGGCCAATTTCATCCACTCTGATCGGGGTCCCTCCTTCATGTCAAGCGAACTCAGAAGTTATCTTTCCCAGCGGGGAATCGCCACAAGTAAAACGACACCGTATCATCCTATTGGAAACGGACAGGTTGAGAGATACAACGCTATCATTTGGAACGCTGTTCGTCTTGCACTGAGGTCACACAATCTACCAGACCAGCAGTGGGAAACTATGCTCCCTGACGCGTTGCATTCCATCAGGTCTCTTCTTTCTACATCCACCAAAGTTACTCCTCACGAACGATTCTTCGGGTTCCAGCGTCGCTCCACTCAGGCAACGTCCCTACCATCATGGTTGGCAGCTCCTGGCTCCGTGCTGCTCCGAAGATTCGTCCGATCCTCCAAGAGTGATCCCCTCGTCGACGAGGTGGAACTAACGGATGTCAATCCTACATACGCGTATGTGCGGTACCCTGATGGCTGGGAGTCCACAGTTTCACTTCGGGATCTGGCTCCCTGCCCAACTGGTCCCACGGACCCAATCGATAGAGATCCGTATTAACGACGCCGATACTCCGCGCTCCTCCGAGGATGACGCCCTACCCAGGACATCAAGGGATCTGCCAGCTACTCCACTGGATCAACCCGGGGAACAGAGCGCTCCCCGCAGGATGGCCACCCGAAGCCAGGACGCCGGTCAATCACCGGCTACGGAGCAGGATGAAGCCAGCTCTGCGCCGGTGAGGACCCGCACCCGGAGCCACGATCTCCCCAGTCCCCCTCAGGTCGATCAAGGCAACACGGACTCTGCCAGCCCGCCGGTACGAACCAAGCGACCCAGGGACCAAAACACGGTCCGAGGAGACGTGCCTTCCAGCCACAAACAGAGATCCAAACGACTGCGTCTATTCTTAGTCCGGCTAATTCGGTAGAAGGAAGCCGCCGGACTTCCAATCTTTCAGGCGGGAAGAATGCCATGAATCTTGTCATTCATGTATGAAATAATATTGGGCGGCCTGCTGGTGGTGCTGTCCAGGGAGAGTATAAATACTCGGGCATGGGCCCAGTTTGCTTAGGACATTCCTCAACAGGAACTAGTGACGGACACAACTAGATCTCCATGTTGTAAAACAGTTGATTAAAGCTTTGTTTAACGCTTAGACCAAGTGCCGAGTAGTTTTCTTACGTCAGTCAGTAGTGGTGCTACCGAGCCACTCTTGGTGACAGACATTGAAGTCCCCCACCCAGAGTACATTCTGCGCCCTTGCTACTCTCAGTGCTTCTTCCAAGTGCTGTTCAACATGGAGGAGCACTGATTCATCAGCTGAGGGAGGGCAGTAGGTGGTAATCAGCAGGAGGTTTCCTTGCCCATGCTTGACCTGAAGCCATGAGACTTCATGGATTCCGGATTCAATGTTGAGGACCCCGGGCCACTCCTTCCCGACTGTATACCACTGTGCCACCACCCCTGGTGGGTCTGTCCTGCCGGTTGGACAGGACATACCAGGGATAGTGATGGTGGAGTTTGGGACATTGGCTGAAAGGTATGATTCTGCGAGTATGACTATGTCAGGCTGTTGCTTGACTAGTCTGTAGGACAGCTCTCCCAATTTTAGATTTACTCTGTATCTAACTGGTGCTGTACATGTCCTGGGAGTGTTTGATGGCACGTTTAGACAGAGCTTTATGCTGTATGTAACTGGCCTGGGATTGTTTGATGGGACTGTACACAGGGAGCTTTACACTGTATCTAACACATGCATTACGGTGAGTAAGGGCAACACGGTGGCATAGTGGTTAGCACTGGTGCCTCACAGCGCTAGGAGACCCGGGTTCGAAGCTGGCCTCGGGTGACTGTCTGTGTGGAGTTTGCACATTCTCCCCGTGTCTGCGTGGGTTTTCTCCGGGTGCTCCGGTTTCCTCCCACAGTCCAAAAATGTGCGGGTTAGGTTGATTTGGCTATGATAAATTGACCCTTAGTGTTAGGGGGGGATTAAATATGTGGGGTTACGGGGATAGGATGGGATATGTGTCGGTGCAGGCTCGATGGGGATTCTGTGTGAGAAAGCAGGGACAGGGTACTGGATTTGGATGATCAGCCATGATCGTATTGAATGGTGGAGCAGGCTCGACGGGCCGAATGGCCTACTCCTGCTCCTAGTTTCTATGTTTCTATATTACCTGCCCTGCGTTTTAGTGTTTGATTGGATCGTGTAGAGGGAGCTTTACTTTGTATCGAACTCGGTCAGTACCAACCCTGGGACTTCATGATGGGACAGATTAGAGGGAGCTTTACTCTATATTTAGTCCGTGCTGTACCAGCCCTGGGACTTCATGATGGGTCGGTTTAGAGGGCACTTTACTCTTTATCTAACCCATGCTGTACCAGCCCTGGGACTTCATGATGGGACGGTTTAGAGGGCGCTTTACTCTTTATCTAACCCATGCTGTACCAGCCCTGGGACTTCATGATGGGACGGTTTAGAGGGCGCTTTACTCTTTATCTAACCCATGCTGTACCTGCTCTGGGAGTTCTTGCCGGGATTGTATAACATTTACTCTGAATCTAACCGGTGCTGTAGCTGCCCTTGGAGTTTTTGCCTGAATAGTGTAAAGATCTTTCCTCTGTACCTAACTGTGCTGTACATGCCCTGGGAGTGTTTGATGGGACAGTTTAGACAGAGCTTTACTCTATATTTAATCTGGCTGTAGCTGTCCTGGGATTGTTTGATACAACAGTATTTAGGGAGCTTTACTCTGTACCTAACCCATGCTGTACCTGTCCTGGCTTTGTGAGTTTGATGGGACAGTGTAGCAGGAGCTTCACTCTGTATCTAACCCATGCTGTATCTGCCCTGGGAGTGTTTGATGGGACAGTGTATGGGGAGCTTTACTCTCTACCTAACCCATGCTGTACCTGTCCTGGCTTTGTGAGTTTGATGGGACAGTATAGAGGGAGCTTCACTCTGTATCTAACCCATGCTGTATCTGCCCTGGGAGTGTTTGATGGGACAGTGTATAGGGAGCTTTACTCTGTACCTAACCCATGCTGTACCTGTCCTGGCTTTGTGAGTTTGATGGGACAGTATAGAGGGAGCTTCACTCTGTATCTAACCAGTGCTGTATCTGCCCTGGGAGTGTTTGATGGGACAGTGTATGGGGAGCTTTACTCTGTACCTAACCCATGCTGTACCTGTCCTGGCTTTGTGAGTTTGATGGGACAGTGTAGAGGGAGCTTCACTCTGTATCTAACCCGTGCTGTATCTGCCCTGGGAGTGTTTGATGGGGACAGTGTAGAGGGAGCTTCACTCTGTATCTAACCCGTGCTGTATCTGCCCTGGGAGTGTTTGATGGGGACAGTGTAGAGGGAGCTTCACTCTGTATCTAACCCGTGTTGTATCTGCCCTGGGAGTGTTTGATGGGACAGTGTAGAGGGAGCTTTACTCTGTATCTAACCTGTGCTGTACCTGCCCTGGGAATTCTTGATGGGTCAGTTGGGAGGGAATTTTACTCTATATTTAATCCGAGCTGCACTTGCATTGCGAGAGATTGATGGTACAGTATAGAATCATAGAAATTTACGGCACAGAAGGAGGCCATTCGGCCCATCGTGTCTTTGCCGGCTGAAAAAGAGTTATCCAACCTAATCCCACATTCCAACTCTTGATCCGTAGCCCTGTAGGTTACGGCACTTCAAGTGCATATCCAAGTACTCTTTAAACGTGGTGAGCATTTCTGCCTCTACCACCAGTTCCAGACCCCACCATCCTCTGGGTGAACAAAGTTATCCTCAACTCCCCTCTAATCCTTCTACCAATTACTTTAAATCTATGCCCACTGGTTATTTACCATTCTGCTAAGTGAAATAGCTCCTTCCTATCCACTCTATCTAGGACCCTCATAATTTTATACACCTCAATCAAGTCTCTCCTCTGTTCCAAAGAAAACAACCCCAGCCTATCCCCACCTTTCCTGTAATGTGGTGACCAGAACTGTACGCAGTACGGGGAACACTGCTCTCACATCCTGTCAATCACAGAGCTTTCCCTTTATCCCTGCTCTCTCCTCTCTCCCAACCAATTACCAACCCATTCCACAAGGTTACCTCCAATTCCAGCCCTCGCATCTTTGCCAATAATCTCCTGTGTGGAACCTGACCAAACGCCTTCTGGAAGTCCATAGAGACAACATCCACAGACACTTCCTGTCCACCGTGTTCGTGACCACTTCAAAAGTTTAACCATCAGTAACCAGGCTCCAGGCCCCAGACTACCGATATCAAGGGCATGGAAGATCTATTAATGACATTATATTGAAATATTACACCCGACTGTGCATCAATATTACTGGGTTGGTTAAACTGTTCATATTGCTCATTATGACTTTCACAAATTATGATACAAGATAAACAGGTTGAGACAAACCTTTCAATGTCCACAACCTTCTGTCTAATCTGCTGGTTGATGATATTTCCATTGTTCACGCTCCCCTCACAAAGTAAACCTGTTCCGATCTTCTACCCGACCACATTCACTGCTAGATAGATCAGCCAGTTAGTCAGAGTCAGTGCAGCTCCCTTTCCTTCACTTAAACTGGTTGTACAGCCTCCACCCTCAAATTTACCCAGTTTACAAACCGATTGTGATGTCTGATCTCATTGTGATGCGCAGTGTGAGGGTGAGGCTTGCCCTGTGATGTCACGCTTTGGCCCGTCCAGTTAAAGGGGCCTCACCTTGATGAAAGTGTTTGGCAAACCCTTGGGCTGCATTTAGGTTGCGATGACTTGATGTGCTGGAATGCAATAACAGGCCATAGAGTCATAGAAATTTACATCACAGAAGGAGGCCATTTGGCCCATCATGTCTGTGCTGGCCAAAAAATAGCTATCCAATCTAATCCACTTTCCAGCTCTTGGTCCATAGCCCTGTAGGTTACGGCACTTCAAGTGCAAATCCAAGTACTTTTTAAATGTGATGAGGGTTTCTGCCTCTACCACCCTTTCAGTCAGTGAGTTCCAGACCCCCACCACCCTCTGGGTGAAAAAAATTATCCTCAACTCCCCTCAAATCCTTCTCCCAATTCATTTAAATCAATGCCCACTGGTTATTTACCTCTCTGCTAAGGGAAATAGATCCTTCCTATCCACTCTATCGAGGCCAATCATAATTTTATGCACCTCAATTAATTCTTTCCTTAGCCTCCTCTGTTCCAAAGTAAACACCCCCAGCCTATTTAATCTTTCCTCATAGCTATAATTCTCCAGTCCTGGCAACATCCTCATAAATCTCTGCTGTACCCTCTCCAGTGCAATCACATCTTTCCTGTATTGTGGTGACCAGAACTGTACACAGTACTCTAGCTGTGGCCTAACTCGTGTTTTATACAGTTCAAGCATAACCTCCCTGCTCTTATATTCTATGCCTCAGCTAATAAAGGAAAGTATCTCGTATGCCTTCTTAACCACCTTATCTACCTGTCCTGCTACCTTCAGGGATCTGTGGACATGCACTCCAAGGTCCCTCTGTTCCTCTACATTTCTCAGTATCCTACCAGTTATTGTGTATTCCCTTGCCTTGTTAGCCCTCTCCAAATGCATTACCTCACACTTCTCTGGATTGAATTCCATTTGCCACTTTTCTGCCCACCTGACCAATCCATTACTATCTTCCTGCAGTCTACAGCTTCCTTCCTCACTATCAATCACATGGTGAATTTTTATATCATCTGCAAACTTCTTAATCATACCCCCTACATTGAAGTCTAAATCAGTGATGTCTACCACAAGAAGCAAGGGACCGAGTACTGAGCCCTGCGGAATCTCACATCTTTCCAGTCACAAAAACATCCGTCAATCATTACCCTTTGCGTCCTGCCACTGAGCCAATTTTGGATCCAACTTGCCACTTTCCCTTGGATCCCATGGGTTTTTATTTTTCTGTCCTTGTGGGAACCTTGTTAAAAGCCTACCTAAAATCCATGTAGACTATATCAAACGCACTACCCTCATCAACCCTCCTTGTTAAGTCAGAGACCATGGTCCAGAACTTAAATAAGGGCAACTTTGAGGGTATGAGGCGTGAATTGGCGAGGTTAAATTGGCAAGCGATATTTAAGGGGCTATCAGTGGAAGGGCAATGGCAGACATTTAGAGATCGCATGGATGAACTACAACAATTGTACATACCGGTCTGGCGTAAAAATAAAAAAGGGAAGGTGGCTCAACCATGGCTAACAAGGGAAATCAGGGATAGTATTAAAACCAAGGAAGTTGCATACAAATTGGCCAGAAGTAGCAGCAAACCCGGGGACTGGGAGAACTTCAAAACTCAGCAGAGGAGGACGAAGGGTTTGATTAGGGCAGGGAAAATAAAATATGAAAGGAAGCTTGCAGAGAACATTAAAATGGACTGCAAAAGCTTCTATAAATATGTAAAAAGAAAGAGGTTAGTAAAAACAAACGTAGGTCCCCTGCAGTCGGAAACAGGGGAAGTCGTAATGGGGAACAAGGAAATGGCAGATCAATTGAACAAGTACTTTGGTTCGGTGTTTACTGTGGAGGACACACACAACCTGCCGGAAATAAAAGGGGTCAGAGGATCTGGTAAGAGGGAGGAGCTGAGGGAAATCCTTATTAGTCGGGAAAAGGTATTGGGGAAATTGATGGGACTGAAGGCTGAAAAATCCCCGGGGCCTGAGGGTCTGCATCCCAGAGTACTTAAGGAGGTGGCCTTGGAAATAGTGGATGCATTGACGATCATTTTCCAACATTCCTTAGACTCTGGATCAGTTCCGATGGAGTGGAGGGTGGCCAATGTAACCCCTCTTTTTAAAAAAGGAGGGAGGGAGAAAGCAGGGAATTATAGACCGGTCAGCCTGACATCGGTCGTGGGTAAAATGATGGAAGCAATTATTAAAGATGTCATAACAGACCATTTGGAAAGTGGCGACATGATAGGTCCAAGTCAGCATGGATTTGTGAAAGGGAAATCATGCTTGACAAATCTTCTGGAATTTTTTGAGGATGTTTCCAATAGGGTGGACAGGGGGGAACCAGTAGATGTGGTGTATTTGGACTTTCAGAAGGCCTTCGACAAGGTCCCACACAAGAGATTGGTGAGCAAAGTTAAAGCACATGGGATTGGGGGTAATGTGTTGACGTGGATTGAGAACTGGTTGGCACACAGGAAACAAAGAGTAGGAGTAAATGGGTACTTTTCAGAATGGCAGGCAGTGACCAGCGGGGTACCGCAGGGTTCGGTGCTGGGACCCCAGCTGTTTACATTATATATTAATGATTTGGACGAAGGGATTAAATGTAATATCTCCAAATTTGCGGATGACACTAAATTGGGAGGCAGTGTGAACAATGAGGAGGATGCTAGGAGGCTACAGAGTGACTTGGACAGGTTGGGTGAATGGGCAAATGTATGGCAGATGAAGTACAATGTGGATAAATGTGAGGTTATCCACTTTGGTGGTAAAAATAGAGAGGCGGACTATTACCTGAATGGTGGCAGATTAGGGAAAGGGGAGGTGCAACGAGACCTGGGCATCATGGTACATCAGTCACTGAAGGTGGGAATGCAAGTGCAGCAGGCAGTCAAGAAAGCAAACGGAATGATGGCCTTCATAGTAAGGGGATTTGAGTACAGGAGTAGGGAGGTGATGCTGCAGTTGTACAGGGCCTTGGTGAGGCCACACCTGGAGTATTGTGCGCAGTTTTGGTCTCCTAACTTAAGGAAGGACATTCTTGCTATTGAGGGAGTGCAGCGAAGGTTCACTAGATTGATTCCTGGGATGGCCGGACTGACATATCAAGAAAGATTGGGTCAACTGAACTTGTATCCTCTGGAGTTCAGAAGAATGAGGGGGGATCTTATAGAGACATTTAAAATCCTGACTGGTTTAGACAAATTAGATGCGGGCAGAATGTTCCCAATGGTAGGGAAAACTAGAACCAGGGGTCACAGTCTAAGGATTAAGGGGAAGCCATTTAGGACTGAGCTGAGGAGGAACTTCTTCACCCAGAGAGTGGTGAATCTATGGAATTCTCTACCACAGAAGGTTGTTGAGGCCAGTTCGCTAAATATATTCAAAAGGGAGTTAGATATAACACTCACAACTAAGGGGATCAAGGGGTATGGCGAGAAAGCAGGAATGGGGTACTGAGGTAGCATGTTCAGCCATGAACGCATTGAATGGCGGTGCAGGCTCGAAGGACCGAATGGTCTACTCCTGTACCTATTTTCTATGTTTCTATGTTTCTATGTTACCTCCTCAAAAAGTTCAATCAAGTTAGTCAGACAGGACCTTCCCTTATTAAAATCCATGCTGACTGTCCTTGATTAATCCGTGCATTTCTAAATGATGATTAATACAGTCCCTCAGAATGTTTTCCAACAATTTGCCCACCACCGAGGTTAGGCTTACTGGCCTGTATTTACTCGGTCTATCCCTTTCTCTCCTTTTAAACAACGGTACAATGTTAACAGTCCTCCAGCACTACACCTGTAGTCAGAGGCGGTTGCGGGAGTATAAATTGGTATCTAACCTGTGCTGTACCTGCCCTGGGAATGTTTGATGGGACAGTTTCGAGGGAGCTTTACTCTGTATCAAACCCAAGCTGTACCTGTCCCGGGAGAGCCTGATGGGACAGTGTAGAGGAAGCATTAATCGATATCCAATCCATACTGTAGCTGCTCTGCTAGTGTTTGATGGGGGCAGTGTAGAGGGAGATTTAATCTGTATCTAACCCGTGCTGTACTTGCCCTGCTAGTGTTTGATGGGGACAGTGTAGAGGGAGCTTTACTCTGTATCTAACCCGTGCTGTACCTGCTCTGGGAGTGCTTGATGGGACAGTTTACATTCATAGAACATACATAGAACATAGAACAGTACAGCACAGTACAGGCCCTTCGGCCCTCGATGTTGTGCCGAGCATTGTCCGAGACCAAGATCAAGCTATCACACTCCCTATCACTCTGGTGTGCTCCATATGCTTATCCAATAACCGCTTGAAAGTTCCTAAAGTTTCCGACTCCACTATCACAGCAGGCAGTCCATTCCACACCCCAACCACTCTCTGAGTAAAGAATCTACCTCGGACATCCCTTCTATATCTCCCCCCATGCACCTTATAGTTATGCCCCCTTGTAACAGCTGCCTCTACCCGAGGAAATAGTCTCTGAACATCCACTCTATCTATCCCCCTCATCATCTTATAAACCTCTATTAAGTCGCCTCTCATCCTCCTCCGCTCTAAAGAGAAAAGCCCCAACTCCCTCAATCTTTCCTCATAAGACCTCCCCCCCAAACCAGGCAGCATCCTGGTAAATCTCCTTTGCACTCTTTCCAATGCTTCCACATCCTTCCTATAGTGAGGTGACCAGAACTGCACACAATATTCCAAATGTGGTCTCACCAAGGTCCTGTACAGTTGCAGCATAACCTCACGGTTCTTAAACTCAAACCCTCTGTTAATAAACGCCAACACACCATAGGCCTTCTTTACTGCTCTATCCACTTGAGTGGCAACCTTCAGAGATCTGTGGATATGAACCCCCAGATCCCTCTGCTCCTCCACGTTCCTCAGAACCCTGCCGTTGACCCTGTAATCCTTATTCAAATTTGCCCTACCAAAATGAATCACCTCGCACTTATCAGGGTTAAATTCCATCTGCCATTTTTTGGCCCAGCTCTGCATCCTATCAATGTCACTTTGCAGCCTACAACTGCCCTCCACCTCATCCACTACTCCACCAATCTTGGTGTCATCAGCAAATTTACTGATCCACCCTTCAGTCCCCTCCTCCAAGTCATTGATAAAAATCACAAACAGCAGAGGACCCAGCACCGACCCCTGTGGCACACCGCTGGTAACTGGTCTCCAGTCCGAAAATGTTCCATCCACCACCACCCCCTGCCTTCTATGAGATAGCCAGTTACTTATCCAATCGGCCAAATTTCCCTCTATCCCACAACTCCTTACTTTCTTCATGAGACGACCATGGGGAACCTTATCAAACGCCTTACTAAAATCCATGTATACGACATCAACTGCTCTACCTTCATCTACACACTTAGTTACCTCCTCAAAGAATTCAATCAAATTTGTTAGGCAAGACTTACCCTTCACGAATCCGTGTTGACTATCCCTGATTAAGTTGCCCCTTTCCAAATGGTCATAAATCCTATCCCTCAGGACCTTTTCCATTATCTTACCAACCACCGAAGTAAGACTAACCGGCCTATAATTACCAGGGTCATTCCTATTTCCTTTCTTGAAGAGAGGAACAACATTCGCCACTCTCCAGTCCTCTGGCACCATCCCCGTGGACAGTGAGGACCCAAAGATCAAAGCCAGAGGCTCTGCAATCTCCTCCCTTGCCTCCCAAAGAATCCTAGGATATATCCCATCTGGCCCAGGGGACTTATCGACCCTCAGGTTCTTCAAAATTGCTAAAACATCTTCCCTCAGAACATCTACCACCTCCAGCCTATCCACCTTTATCACACTCTCATCCTCAAGAACATGGCCCCGCTCCTCGGTGAACACTGACGAAAAGTATTCATTCATCACCTCTCCTATCTCTTCTGACTCCATGCACAAGTTCCCACTACTGTCCTTGACCGGCCCTACCCTCACCCTGGTCATTCTTTTATTTCTCACATAAGAGTAAAAAGCCTTGGGGTTTTTCTTGATCCGACCCGCCAAGGACTTCTCATGCCCCCTCCTAGCTCTCCTAAGCTCTTTTTTTAGCTCATTCCTTGCTACCTTGTACCCCTCAATCGGCCCAACTGAACCTTGTTTTCTCATCCTTACATACGCTTCCTTTTTCCTCTTGACTAGACATTCAACCTCTTTTGTGAACCATGGTTCTCTCACTCGGCCATTTCCTCCCTGCCTGACAGGGACATACCTATCAAGGACACGCAGTAATTGCTCCATGAAAAAGCTCCACTTTTCGTTTGTGCCTTTCCCTGATAGTTTCTGTTCCCATTTTATACTCCCTAATTCTTGCCTAATCGCATCATAATTACCCCTCCCCCAATTATAAACCCTGCCCTGCCGTATGGCCCTATCCCTCTCCATTGCAATAGTGAAAGTTACCGAATTGTGGTCACTATCTCCAAAGTGCTCTCCCACATACAAATCAAACACTTGGCCCGGTTCATTAGCCAGTACCAAATCCAACGTGGCCCCACCTCTTGTCGGCCTATCCACATATTGTGTCAGGAAACCCTCCTGCACACACTGTGCAAAAACTATCCCATCCGAACTGTTTGACCTATAAAGGTTCCAATCAATATTTGGAAAGTTGAAGTCACCCATGACAACTACTCTGTGACCTCCACACCTATTCATAATCTGCTTTGCAATTTCTTCCTCCACATCTTTATTACTATTTGGGGGCCTGTAGAAAACTCCTAACAACGTGACCGCTCCTTTCCTATTTCTAACTTCAGCCCATATTACCTCAGACGGCAGATCCCCCTCGAACTGCCTTTCTGCCGCTGTTAAACTATCCTTGATTAACAATGCTACTCCTCCACCTTTCTTACCAACTTCCCTACTCTTACCGGAACTTCCAACAACCATTCCTGTCCCTGTTCTAACCATGTCTCCGTAATGGCCACCACATCGTAGTCCCAAGTACCAATCCACGCTCCAAGTTCTCCTACCTTATTCCGGATGCTCCTTGCATTGAAGTAGACACACTTCAAGCCATCTTCCTGTCTGCCGGTACATTCCTGCGACCTTGATACCCTCCTCAGTACCTCCCTACACTCACCACTGGCTCGTGGACTACAGCCCTTTTTCCCATCCCCCTGACAAATTAGTTTAAACCCCCCCGAAGAGCAGTAGCAAATTTCCCTCCCAGGATATTGGTGCCCCTCTGGTTCAGGTGCAAACCGTCCTGTTTGTACAGGTCCCACCTTCCCCAGAATGTGCTCCAATTATCCACATAACTGAAACCCTCCCCGCTACACCATCCCTGCAGCCACGTGTTTATCTGCACTCTCTCCCTGTTCCTCAACTCGCTAGCACGTGGCACCGGCAACAAACCAGAAATTACAACATGGTTTGTACTGGCTCTCAGCTTCCAACCTAGCTCCCTAAATTCCTGTTTTAAATCCCCGTCCCTTCTCCTACCTATGTCGTTGGTACCGATGTGTACCACGACTTGTGATTGTTCCCCTTCCCCTTTGAGGATTCTGAAAACACGGTCCGAGACGTCACGGACCCTGGCACCCGGGAGGCAACATACCATCCGTGAGTCTCTTTTGCTGCCACAGAACCTCCTATCTGTCCCTCTGACTATTGAGTCCCCAATAACTATTGCTCTCCTGCTCTCCCCCCTTCCCTTCTGAGCCACAGGGACCGACCCAGCGCCGGAGATCCGGTCACCGTGGCTTACCACTGGTAAGTCGTCCCCCTCAACAGTATTCAAAGCGGTATACCTGTTACTGAGGGGAACGACCACAGAGGATCCCTGCACTGACTGCTTCCTCCTCGCCCCTCTCACCGTCACCCATGAATCATAGAATGGTTACAGTACAGAAGGAGGCCATTCGGCCCATTGAGCGCATTCCGGCTCTCTGTAAGAGCACGTCAGTTAGTCCCACTCCCCCGCCCTTTCCCCGTAGCCCTGCAAATATTTTTCCTTCAGGTACTTAAATAATTATCTTTTGAAAGCCACGATTGATTCTCCCTCCACCACCTGTTCAGGCAGTGCATTCCAGATCCTAACCACTCGCTGCGTAAAAAATGTTTTCCTCATGTCACCTTTGGTTCTCCTGCCAATCAGCTTAAATTTTTGACCTCTGGTTCTCGACCCTTCTGCCAATGGGAACAGTTTCTCTCTATTTACTCTGTCTAGACCCCTCATGATTTTGAACACCTCTATCAAATCTCCTCTCTAAGGCCTTCATATCCTTCCTAAAGTGCGGTGCCCAGAATTGAACACAATACTCCAGTTGAGGCCAAAACAGTGTTTTATAAAGGTTCATCATAACGTCCTTGCTTTTGTACTCTATGCTTCTATTTATGCTTTGTTAACCGCTTTCTCAACCTGCCCTGCCACCTTCACCGATGTGTGCACATAAACCCCCAGGTCTCTCTGTTCCTGCACCCCCTTTAGAATTGTACCCTTTAGTTTATATTGTCTCTCCTCATTCTTTCTACCAAAATGTATCACTTCACACTTCTCTGCATTAAATTTCATCTGCCACGTGTCTGTCCATTCCACCAGCCTGTCTATGTCCTCTTGAAGTCTCTCACTATCCTCCTCACTGTTCACTATACTTCCAAGTTTTGTGTCATCTGAAAATTTTGAAATTGTGCCCTGTACTCCTAAGTCTAAGTCATTAATATATATCAAGAAAAGCAGTGGTCCTAGTACCGTCCCTGGGTAACACCACTGTGTACCTTCCTCCAGCCCGAAAAACAACCGTTCACCATTACTCTCTGTTTCCTGTCACTTAGCCAATTTCATATCCATGCTGCCACTGTTCCTTTTATTCCATGGGCTTCAACTTTGCTGGCAAGCCTATTATGTGGCACTTTATCAAAAGCCTTTTGGAAGTCCATGTACACCACATCAACCGCATTTCCCTCATCAACACTCTCTGTTACCTCATCAAAAAACTCAATCAATTTATTTAAACACGATTTGCCTTTAACAAATCTATGCTGGCTTTCCTTAATGAATCCACACTTGTCCAGGTGATTGTTAATTTTGTCCCGGATTATCATTTCTAAAGGCTTCCCCATTACCGAGGTTAAACTGACTGGCCTGTAGTTGCTGGGTTTATCCTTACAACCTTTTTTGAACAAGGGTGTAACATTTGCAATTCTCCAGTCCTCTGGCACCACCCTTTTATCTAAGGATGATTGGAAGATTATGGCCAGTACCTCCGCAATTTCCACTTTTACTTCCCTCAGCATCCTAGGATGCATCCCATCCGAGCCTGGTGACTTATCTACTTTAAGTACAGCCAGCCTTTCTAGTGCCTCCTCCTTATCAATTGTTATCACATCCACTATGTCAACTACCTCCTCTTTCACCATGTCTTTGGCAGCATCTTCTTCCTTGGTAAAGACAGATGTAAAGTACTCATTTAGTACCTCAGCCATGCTCTCGGCCTCCATGTGCAGGTCTCCATTTTGATTCCTAATCAGCCCCACGCCTCCTCTTACTACCGGTTTACTATTTATATGCCTATAGAAGACTTTTGGATTCCCTTTTATGTTAGCTGCCAATCTATTCTCATACTCTCTCGTTGCCCCTCTTGTTTCCTTTTTCACTTCCCCTCTGAACTTTTTATATTCAGCCTGGTTCTCACTTGTATTCTCAACCTGACATCTGTCATACGCCCCCTTTTTCTGCTTCATCTTACTCGCTATCTCATCATCCAGGGAGCTCTGACTTTGGTTCCCCTACCTTTGCCCCTCGTGGGAATGTACCTCAAATGTACCCGAACCATCTCCTCTTTAAAGACAAATTTGCAGGGAAATTACAGAGAGGTGCAAGAACTATGGAGGACATCAACTATCCTAATATAGACTGGGATAGTAATAGTGTAAAGGGCAGAGAAGGGGAAGAATTTCTGAAGTGTTCGTTTACAGTTTTGCCTGCCAATCTTTGATTTCAATTTACCCGGGCCAGATCCATTCTCAACCCACTGAAATCGGCCATCCTCCAATTAAGTATTTTTACTCTAGGTTGCTCCTTTTCCATAGCTACTCTAAACCTTATGATACTGTGATCACTGTTCCCTAAATGTTCCCCTACTGACATTAGCTCTACTTGACCCACCTCATTCCCTAGAACCAGATCCAGCAATGCCTCCTTCCTCGTTGGGCCGGAAACGTACTGATCAAGAAAGTTTGATCTTATTGAAACATATAAGATTCGGAGGGGGATTGACAGGGTGGATGCTGAGAGGATGTTTTTCCTAGTGGGGGTATCTAGAACTAGGGGGAATAGTTTCAGAATAAGGGGTCGCCCATTTAAGATGGAGATGAGGAGGAATTTCTTCTCTCAGATAGTCGTGAATCTTTGAAATTCTCTACCCCAGAGAGCTGTGGAGGCGGAGTCATTGAATAAATTCAAGGCGGAGATTAACAGACATTTGAACTACAAAGGAGTCAAGGGGTATGGGGAGAGAGCGGGAAAGTGGTGTTGAGGACAAGATTGGATCAGCCATGATCTTATTGAATGGCGGAGCAGGCTCGAGGGGCCGATTGGCCTACTCCTGCTCCTGTTTCTTATGATCTTATGTTCTTATATTTACCTGAACACACTTCAGAAATTCTTACCCCTCTCTGCCCTTTACACTATTACTATCCCAGTCTATATTAGGATAGTTGAAGTCCCCCATCATCACTACTCTATAGTTCTTGCCCCTCTCTGTAATTTACCTGCAAATTTCCTCCTCTATATCCTTCCCGTTAGCCTATAAAATACACCTAGTAGTGTAAAGGCACCTCTATTGTTTCTCAATTCTAACCAAATAGATTCTGTCCTTGACTCCTCCAGGACATCCTCTCTCTCCAGCACTGTAATATTGTCCTTAATCAATACTGCCACCCCACCTCCTTTCTTTCCTTCCCTATCTTTCCTGAACACCTTATATCCAGGAATATTTAGTACCCAATCCTGCCCTTTTTTGAGCCAGGTCTCTGTTATCACCATGACATCATATTCCCATGTGGCTATTTGCGCCTGCAGCTCACCAACCTTATTTACCACACTTCGTGCGTTTACACACATGCACTGTAAACCTATCTTAGACCTTCTTGTATTCTCTCTTAGTCTGACCCCACCTAATACCGTCCTATTTCTTACTCTAGTGCGATCTGTCTCTCTCAGTTCTTTGTGCACCTTGTTTCTCCTTTCTAATGTTACATCCTGGTGCCCACCCCCCTGCCAAATTAGTTTAAACCCTCCCCAACAGCACCAGCAAACCCCCCCACGAGGATATTGGTCACGGCTCTGTTGAGGTGCAACCTGTCCAGCCTGTACAGGTCCCACCTCCCCCAGAACTGGTCCCAATGTCCCAGGAATCTAAAGCCCTCGCTCCTGCACTGTCTCTCCAGCCATGCATTTATCTGCTCTATCCTCCTATTTCTATACTCACTCGCGCGTGGCACCGGGAGTAATCCGGAGATTACTACCTTTGAGGTCCTGCTTAATAATCTCTTTCCTAGCTCCCTAAAATCTGCCTGCAGGACCTCATCCATCCCTCTCTCTACGTATGTCGTTGATACCGATAAAGACCACGACATCTGGCTGTTCACGCTCAACCCTCAGAATGTTCTGCAGCCGCTCAGTGACATCCTTGACCCTGGCACCAGGGAGGCAACATACCATCCTGGAATCACGTCTGCAACTGCCTGTTACCCTTACTATCGAATTTGCTATCACTATTGCTTTGTCGAGTTTCCTCTTCTCCCCCACCTCCCCCTGCACAGCTGAGCCACCCATGGTGCCTTCGACTTGGTCCTGGTTGTACTCCCCAGAGGAACCATCACTCTCACCAGTGGTTAGAGAGCGAGAAACACTCAGGGGACTCCTGCTCTAACTGCCTTGTCCTCCTTGTCTGTCTGACGGTTACCCATTCTCTCTCTGCCTGCACACTCTTGTGCTGCGGGGTGAGCACCTCCTAAAACGTGCTATCCACGTAGCTCTCGGCCTCACGGATGCGCCGCAATGACACCAGCTGCTGCTCAAGCTCTGAAACCCGGAGCTCGAGCTCCTCCAGCTGATGACACTTCCTGCACATGTGGTGGTCCAGGACACGGGAAGCGCCTTGGAGTTCCCACATGGTAGAGCTTTACTCTGTCTCTAAACGGTACTGCCCCTGCCCTTGTAGTTTGTGACTGGAAAGTGTAAAGAGCTTTACTCAGTATCTAACAGGTGCTGTACCTGCCCTGGGTGTGTTTGATGGGACAGTGAAAAGGGAACTTTACTCTGTATCTAACCTGTGGTGTACCTGCCCTGTGAATAATAGATGGGACTGTGTAGCGAGAGCTTTACTCTGTACGTAACCCATTCAGTACCTGCCCCGGGAGTGTTTGATGGAGCGGTGTAGAGAGAGCTTTACTCTGTATTTGACCCATGCTGTACTTGCCCCTGAGGGTGCTTGATGGGACAGTGTACATGGAGCATTACTCTTTATCTAACCCATGCTGTAGCTGCCATGGGAGTGTTTGAGGGGATGGTGTAGGGAAACCTTTACTCTGCATTTAATCCGTGCTGTATCTGCCCTGGGACTGTTTGATGGGACACTGTACATGGAGCATTACTCTTTATCTAACCCATGCTGTATCTGCTCCAGGAGTGTTTGCTGTGGCAGTGTAGAGGGAGCTTTACTCTATATGTAACCCGTGCTGTACCTGCCCCTCGGCGTGTTTGATAAAACAATGTAGAGGGAGCTTTACTCTGTATCTGTGCCGTGTTCTGCCTACACTGGGAGTGTTTGCTGTGACAGTGTCGAGGGAGCTATCCTCTGTATCTAAGCCGTGCTGTATCTGCCCTGCTAGTGTTTGACAGGGCAGTGCATTGAGCTTTATTCTGTATCAAACCTGTGTTGTACCGGCCATGGGAGTGTTTGATGTGACAGCGTGGAGGGTCGATTTACTCTGTATCTAACTTGTGCTGTACCTGCCCTGGGAGTGTTTGATGGGACAGTGTAGAGGGAACTTTACTCTGTATCTAACTCGTGCTGTACCTGCCCTGGGAGTCTTTGATGGGACAGTGTAGAGGGAGCTTTACTCTGTATCTAACCCGTGTTGTACCTGCCCTGGGAGTCTTTGATGGGACAATGTAGAGGGAGCTTTACTCTGTATCTAACCCATGCTGTACCTGCCCTGGGAATCTTTGATGGGACAGTGTAGAGGGAGCTTTACTCCCTATCTCATCCGTGCTGTACCATCCCTGGGACGTTTTAATGGGACAGTGCTGAGGCAGCTTTACTGTATAATTATTCTGTGCTATACTTGCCCTGGGAATGTTTGTTGGCAAAGTTTAGAGGGAGCTTTACTCTATATTTGATCCGTGCTGTACCTGACCTTAAAATGATTGATGGGACAGTGTAGAGGGAGCATTAATCTGTTTCCAACCCATGCTATACCTGTCTTGTGAGTGCTTGATGGGACAGTTTAGAGAGAGTTTAAACAGGGGGAAAAATTCAGTATCGCCCCATTCGGGGCGCAATTATCGGCTGGGCGCAAAGATTATCGCCTCCGACTGCAAACTTGGCTTTTAGCGCCCCTGGAGGTGATTGGAGCGCTAAATCGGGCGCTTCACACCTGTCTTAAGGCGCAAAGGCCGAGGAGCGAGGCGCCAACTCAGAGCGCTGGCGAAGCTCATGTAATGTCAGTCAGCAATGGAACACAGACACAATGGTACCAGCCAGTTCTTAAAGGGGAGGGCTGATCTTGCTCTCCATCCACATCCTGCTCATTGCAGCCTTGAATCTCGGCCTGGAGAGACCTGTACATCAAATCTGCTGGATAGAACAATGGAGAGGCCCAGGGAAAGATCTCAGAGTGCAGCCCCCACAGTCTCTTCTAAATCGATACAAGGAAGGGCAAATCAAAATGAACCTTCAAAGTGCTGCTCAGTACCCAAAACTCCTACACACAACATTGAATCTCTCCAGAAGTCTCTCTCTCTCTCTCTCTCTCAGAATGCGTGGTGCAAAAATGTCACCAACAAAAAAGGCAGGAAGCGTTCGCCTTTAAATAGCGCTCCCCCAGTCCCTTCCCGACTGCAAAACGCTCCCCTCAACCTGTCGTTGCTAGCGGCAGGCGGTAAGGCAGGGGGCGCCACTCAATATCCGGTCCGGGGCGCTACCGGGGCGTTGCGCACTCGACTGACGTCATGATCTGCTGGCGCAGGAGATCGTGGCGGTAGTGTTTAGCGCCGCCGCAAAATGTCTAGTTAATTTCGTGAGCGGCGCAAACATCGCCACGCCCAGGCGCTAGTTGCTTTGCGCCCCATTAGCGCCCTCTTAAGGCGCTAATGGGAGGCGCAAACCAACTGAATTTTCCCCCCTATATTTAATTCAAGCTGTACATGTCCTGGGAGTGTTTGGTGGACAATATAGAGGGAGCTTTACTCTTTAGCTAACCCATGTTGTACCTGTCGTGGGAGTTGTTGCCAGGATTGTATAGCAAGCTTTAATGAGTATAATCAGTGCTGCGCCTGCCCTTGGAGTTCTGACTGGATAGGGTAAAGAGCTTTACTCTGTATCTAACTGGTGCTGTACATGCTCTGGGAGTGTTTGATGGCACAGTTTAGACAGAGCTTTACTCTGTACCTAACTGGTCCAGGGATTGTTTGATTGGACTGTACACAGGGAGCTTTACACTGTATCTAACACATGCATTACTTGCCCTGCGTTTCAGTGTTTGATTGGATCGTGTAGAGGGAGCTTTACTCTGTATCGAACTCAGTCTGTACCAGCCCTGGGAGTTCATGATGGGACAGATTAGAGGGAGCTTTACTCTATATTTAGTCTGTGCTGTACCTGCCCTGGAACTGTTTGATTGGACAGTGTAGAGGGAGCTTTACGTAAACTTGAGGTCATCCGAACTCGGCTGCTTGTGTCCTAACTCACACCAAGTCCCATTCACCCATCACCCCTGAGCTCACTGACCTACATTGGCTCCCGGTTAAGCAACACCTCGATTTCAAAATTCTCATCCTTGTTTTCAAATCCTTCCATGGTCTCGCCCCTCCCCTCCCTATCTCTGTAATCTCCTTCAGCCCCACAAACCCCGAGATATCTGCGCTCCTCTAATTCTGCCCTCTTGAGCATCCCTGATTATAATTGCTCAACCATTGGTGGCCGTGCCTTCTGTTGCCTAGGCCCTAAGCTCTAGAATTCCCTGCCTAAACCTCTCCGCCTGCCTCCCTCTCTTTCTTCCTTTAAGACGTTCCTTAAAACCTACCTCTTCGACCAAGCTTTTGGTCACCTGCCCTAATTTCTCCTTATGTGCCTCGGTGTCAATTTTGTTTGTCTTTTAATACTCCTGTGAAGCGCCTTGGGACGTTTTACTATGTTAAAGGCTCTATATAAATACAAGTTGTTGTTGTAATCTGTATCCATTCCATGCTGTTCCTGTCCTGGGAGTGCTTGATGTGGCAGTATAGAGGGAGCTTTACTCTGTATCTAAGCCATGCTGTACCTGCCCTGGGAGCTGTTACCAGGATTGTATAACAAACTTTACTCTGAATCTAATCAGTGCTGCAGCTGCCCTTGGAGTTTTTGACTGGATAGTGTAAAGAGATTTACTCTGTATCTAACTGGTGCTGAACATGTCCTGGGACTGTTAGATGGGACTTCTGTTTTTTTTAAATTCATTTTTGGGATGTGGGTGTCGCTGGCAAGGCCAGCATTTATTGCCCATCCCTAATTGCCCTCGAGAAGGTTGCCTGGGCCCTAAGCTCTGGAATTCCCTCCCTAAACCTCTCCGCCTCTCTACCTCTCTTTCCTCCTTTAAGACGCTCCTTAAAACCTACCTCTTTGACCAAGCTTTTGGTCACCAGCCCTAATTTATCCTTATGTGACTCGGTGTCAATTTTTTTTTGTCTTGGAATACTCCTGTGCAGCGCCTTGGGAGGTTTTACTAAGTTAAAGGTGCTATATAAACAAAAGTTGTTGTTGTTGTTGTTGCAGAGGGAGCTTTACTCAATATCTGACATGTGCTGTAATTGCCCCTGTGAGTGTTTGATGGGATGGTGTAGAGGGAGCTTTACTCAGTATCTGACCCGTGCTGTACTTGTCCCTGTGAGTGCTTGATGGGATGGTGTAGAGGGAGCTTTGCTCTGTATTTAACCCATGCTCTGCCTGCATTGCATGGACTTGATGGGTCACTGTAGAGGGAGCTTTACTCTGTATCTAACCGCTGCTGTATCTGCTCCAGGAGTGTTTGTTGTGGCAGTGTAGAGGGAGCTTTACTCTGTATCTAACCTGTGCTGTACTTGCCCTGGGAGTGTTTGATGGGGACAGTGTAGAGGGAGCTTTACTCTGTATCTAACCCGTGCTGTACCTGCCCTGGGAGTGTTTGATGGGGACAGTGTAGAGGGAGCTTTACTCTGTATCGAACCTGTGCTGTACCTGCCCTGGGAGTGTTCGACGGGACAGTGTAGAGGGAGCTTTACTCTGTATCTAAACCGTACTCTACCTACCCTGGGATTGTTTGCTGTGGACAAAATTGAGAGGTCGCACAACACCAGGTTATAGTCCAACAGTTTTATTTGAAATCACAAGCTTTCGGAGCTATCGATTGCCCCTTCCTCAGGTGAAGTAAATTAGATACAGAATCGCCAAAGCATATATAGATAGTTTGCTGTGACAGTGTAGAGGGAGCTTTACTCCCTATCTCATCCGTGCTGTACCATTCCTGGGATGGTTTAATGGGACAGTGTAGAGGGAGTTTTACTGTATATTCAATACAGGCTGTACCTGTCCTGGGTGTGTTTGATGGGACAGTGTAGACGGAAGCTTTCTCTGTATCTAAACAGTGCTGTACTTGCCCTGGGAGTGTTTGATTGGGCAGTGTAGAGGGCGCTGTAGTCTGTATCAAACCTGTGCTGTACCAACCCTGGGAGTTCCTGATGGGACCGTGTAGAGGGAGCTTTACTTTATATTTCATCTGTGCTGTACCTGACCTGAAACTGCTTAATGGGACATACAGAGGGAGCATTAATCTGTATCCAACCCATGCTGTACCTGTCCTGTTAGTGCTTGATGGGACAGTTTATAGAGAGCTTCACACTATATTTAATTCAAGCTGTCCTGGGAGTGTTTGATGGACAATATAGAGGGAGCTTTACTGTTTACCTAACCCATGATGTACCTGTCCTGAGAGTTGTTGCCAGGATTGTATAACAAGCTTTACTCTGAATATAACCGGTATAGCACTTGCCCTTGGAGTTTTGATTGGATAGTGTAAAGAGCTTTACTCTGCATCGAACTGGTGCTGTACATGCCCTGGGATTCTTTGATGGGACAGTGTAAAGGGAGATTTACACTGTGTCTAACCCATGCTGTACCTGCCCTGCCTTTGTGTGTTTGATTGGATCGTGTAGAGGGAGCTTTATTCTGTATCGAACCCATGCTGTACCAGTCTTGGGAGTGTTCGATTGGACAGTGCAGAGAAAGCTTAACTCCGTATCGAACTCGGGCTATATTAGCCCTGGGAGTGCATGATGGGACAGTATAGAGGGTGCTTTACTCTCTTTATAACTTGTGCTGTACCAGCCCTGAGTGTGTTTGATGGGACAGTGTAGAGGGAGCTTTATTCTTTTTCTAACACTTGCTGTACCTGCCTGGGTGTGTTTGATGGGACAGTGCAGAGGGAGCTTTTCTCTGTATCTAACCCGTGCTGTACCTGCCCTGGGAATGTATGATGGGACAGTGTAGAGGGAGCTTTACTCTCTTTCTAACACATGCTGTACCAGCCCTGGGAGTTCTTAATGGGACAGTTCAGAGGGGGCTTTACTCTGTATCTAACCCGTGCTGTACCTGCCCTAGGAGTGTATGATGGGACAGTGTAGAGGGAGCTTTACTCTCTTTCTATCACGTGCTGTACCAGCCCTGGGAGTTCTTGATGGGACAGTTCAGAGGGAGCTTTACTCTGTATCTAACCCGTGCTGTACCTGCCCTGGGAATGTATGATGGGACAGTGTAGAGGGAGCTTTACTCTCTTTCTAACACATGCTGTACCAGCCCTGGGAGTTCTTAATGGGACAGTTCAGAGGGGGCTTTACTCTGTATCTAACCCGTGCTGTACCTGCCCTGGGAGTGTATGATGGGACAGTGTAGAGGGAGCTTTACTCTCTTTCTAACACATGCTGTACCAGCCCTGGGAGTTCTTAATGGGACAGTTCAGAGGGAGCTTTACTCTATATTTAATCCGTGCTGTACCTGCCCTGGAGCTGCTAGATTGCACAGTATAGATGGAGCATTAATCTGTATCCATCCCATGCTGTACCTGCCCTGGGAGTTGTTGCCGGGATTGTATAACAAGCTTTACTCTGAATCTTACCAGTGCTGCAGCTGCCCTTGGAGTTGTGGACTGGGTATTGTAAAGAGCTTTACTCTGTATCTATCTTGTGCTGTACATGCCCTTGGAGTGTTTGATGAGACAGTTTAGAGGGAGCTTTACTCGATATTTAATCAGATCTGTACCTGTACTGGGTGTGTTTGACGGGACAGTATAGAGGGAGCATTAATCTGTATCCAACCCATTCTGTACCTGTTCTGAGAGTTCCTGATGGGACAGTATAGAGGGAGCTTTACTCTGTATCTTTACCGGGCTGTACCTTTCCTGGGAGTGTTTGATGGGACAGTGTGAAGGGAGATTAACAACAACAACAATAACAACAACTTGTATTTATATAGCCCCTCATAATTTTATACACCTCAGTCAAGTCTCCCCACAGCCTCCTCTGTTCCAAAGAAAACAACCCCAGCCTATCCAATCTTTCCTCATAGCTAAAATTCTCCAGTTCTGGCAACATCCTCGTAAATCTCTTCTGTACCCTCTCCAGTGCAATCACACCTTTCCTGTAATGTGGTGACCAGAACAGTACGCAGTACGTGGAACACTGCTCTCACACCCTGTCAATCAGAGAGCTTTCCCTTTATCCCTGCTCTCTCCTATCTCCCAACCAATTACCAACCCATTCCACAAGGTTACCTCCAATTCCAGCCCTCGCAGTTTTGCTAATAATCTCCTGTGTGGAACCTGAGCAAATGCCTTCTGGAAGTCCATAGAGACAACATCCATAGACGCTTCCTGTCCACAGTGTTTGTGACCAATTCAAAAGATTAATAATTTAGTCAGATGTGACCTGCCCTTCACAAATCCCCGCTGAATCTCTCTGACACTCTATGAGCAATTCCATGGTAGATCTACCAATGTTGTTCAGTATTTTTATACAATTAAGAACAGGGAGTGAGCACTAAACTCAAGGGCTGTGTGAGGAACAACAGTGAGGGAGCTGAGAGTGGGGCCCAGTAACCATCAGTAACCAGGCTCCAGGCCCCAGACTGCCCATATCAAGGTCATGGAAGATCTACTAGTGACATTAAATTGAACTATTACACTCGACTGTGCATCAATATTACTGGGTCGGTTAAACTGCTCACATTGCTCATTATGACTTTCACAAATTATGATACAAGACAAACAGGTTGAGACAAACCTTTGAATGTCCACAACCTTCTGTCTAATCTGCTAGTTGATGATATTTCCATTGTTCATGCTCCCCTCACAAAGTAAACCTGTTCCGATCTTCTACCTGAACACATTCACTCCTAGATAAATCAGCCAGTTAATCACAGTCAGTGCAGCTCCCTTTCCTTCATTTAAACTGGTTGTCCAGCCTCCTGCCTCAAATGTACCCAGTTTACAAACCGATTGTGATGTCTGATCTCATTGTGATGCTCAGTATGAGGGTGAGGCTTGCCCTGTGATGTCTCACTTTGACCTGTCCAGTTAAAGGGGCCTCACCTTGATGAAACAATGTTTGGCAAACCCTTGGGCTTCACTTTGGTTGCGATGATTGATGTGCTAGAATGCAATAACAGGCCATAGAGTCATAGAAATTTACAGCACAGAAGGAGGCCATTTGGCCCATCATGTCTGTGCTGGCTGAAAAATAGCTATCCAACCTAATCCACTTTCCAGCTCTTGGTCCGTAGCCCTGTAGGTTACGGCACTTCAACTGCAAATCCAAGTACTTTTTAAATGTGATGAGGGTTTCTGCCTCTACCACCCTTTCAGGCAGTGAGTTCCAGACCCCCACCACCCTCTGGGTGAAAAAAGTTCTCCTCAACTCCCCTCTAATCCTTCTACCAATTACTTTAAATCTATGCCCACTGGTTATTTACCACTCTGCTAAGGGAACTAGGTCCTTCCTATCCACTCTATCTAGGCCAATCATAATTTTATGCACCTGAATTAATTCTCTCCTCAGCCTCCTCTGTTCCAAAGAAAACAACCCCAGCCTTTTTAATCTTTCCTCATAGCTACAATTCTCCAGTCCTGGCAACATCCTCATAAATCTCCTCCGAACCCTCTCCAGTGCAATCACATCTTTCCTGTAATGTGGTGACCAGAACGGTATGCAATAATCTAGCTGTGGCCTAACTCGTGCTTTATACAGCTCAAGCATAACCTCCCTGCTCTTATATTCTATGCCTCAGCTAATAAAGGAAAGTATCTGGTATGACTTCTTAACCACCTTATCTACCTGTCCTGCTACCTTCAAGGATCTGTAGACATGCACTCCAAGGTCCCTCTGTTCCTCTATACTTCTCAGTATCCTACCATTTATTGTGTATTCCCTTGCCTTGTTAGCCCTCCCCAAATGCATTACCTCTCATTTCTCCGGATTGAATTCCATTCTGCCCACCTCACCAGTCCATTGCTAGCTCCCTGCAGTCTACAGCTTTCTTCCTCACTATCAATCACATGGTGAATTTTTGTATCATCTGCAAACTTCTTAATCATGTCCCCTACATTGAAGTCTAAATCAGTGATGTATACCACAAAAAGTAAGGGACCAAGTTCTGAGCCCTGCGGAATCCCACATCTTTCCAGTCACAAAAACATCCGTCGACCATTACCCTTTGCTTCCTGCCACTGAGCCAATATTTGATCCAACCAGCCACTTTCCCTTGGATCCCATGGGCTTTTACTTTTCTGTCCTTCTGAGACCTTTTCAAAAGCCTTCCTAAAATCCCTGTAGACTATATCAAATGCACTACCCTCATCAACCCTCCTTGTTACCTCCTCAACAAATTCAATCAAGTTAGTCAGACAGGACCTTCCCTTAATAAAATCCATGCTGACTGTCCTTGATTAATCTGTGCCATTCTAAATGATGATTAATATGGTCCCTCAGAATGTTTTCCAACAGTTTGCCCACCACCGAGGTTAGGCTTACTGGCCTGATTTATTCGGTCTATCCCTTTCTCTCCTTTTAAACAACGGTACAATGTTAACAGGCCCCCAGCACTACACCTGTAGTCAGAGGCGTTTGAGGGAGCATAAATTGGTATCTAACCTGTGCTGTACCTGCCCTGGGAGTGTTTGATGGGACAGTTTCGTGGGAGCATTACTCTGTATCAAACCCAAGCTGTACCTGACCTGGGCGAGCTCGATGGGACAGTGTAGAGGAAGCATTAATCGGTATCGAACCCATATTGTAGCTGTCCTGTAAAGAGCTTTACTCAGTATCTAACTGGTGCTGTACACACCCTGTGAGTGTTTGATGGGACTGTGTAGAGGGAGCTTCAATCTGTATCTAACCCGTGCTGTACCTGCTGTGGGAGTTCTTCATGGGACAATTTAGAGGGAGCTTTACTTTATATTTAATCCATGCTGTACCTGAACTGGGGATATTTGATGGGACAGTTTAGAATCTATGAATCATAGAATGTTTACAGCACAGAAGGAGGCCATTCAGCCCGTCGAGCCCATGCCCGCTCTCTGTACGAGCACTTCAGCTAGTCCCACTCCCCCGAACTTTCCCCATAGCCCTGCAAATTTTTTTCCTCCAGGTACTAAAACAATTATATTTTGAAAGCCACGATTGATTCTCCCTCCACCACCCTTTCAGGCAGTGCATTCCAGATCCTAACATTTTTTTTCTTATGCCGCCATTGGTTCTCCTGCCAATCACCTTAAATCTGTGTCCTCTGGTTCTCAACCCTTCTGCCAATGGGAACAGTTTCTCTCTATCTACTCTGTCCAGACCCCTCATGATTTTGAACACCTCTATCAAATCTCCTCTCAACCTTCTCTGCTCTAAGGAGAACAACCCCAACTTCTCCAGTCTATCCACGTAACAGAAGTCCCTCATCCTGGAACCATTCTTGTGAATCTTTTCTGCACCCTCTCTAAGGCCTTCACATCCTTCCTAAAGTGCGGTGCCTAGAATTGGACATAATACTCCAGTTGAGGCCGAAACAGTGTTTTATACAGGTTCATCATAACTTCCTTGCTTTTGTACTCTTTGGGGGAAAGATTTGTTTGATATGCGCCTCCCGTTAGTGCCCTAAGAGGGAGCTAACGGGGCGCAAAGCAACTAGCGCCCGGGCGCGGCACCGCCAATGCATCCCGCGAAATTTAACAGGAGGTTAGCGGCAGCAGTAACCGTTAGTGCCCCGCGATGCTGCGCCTCCAGCGATGACATCATCGCCGTGCGCAGCGCTCCGCTCGCGCCACGGCTGCGATCTTCGGTAGCGCCACCTGACTTACCGTCGGACGCTATGTCCGTCAGGGTCAGGGGGGTCTACCTGCTGTCAGGGCGGCGCAAATTAAAGGGGAGGTGCCGGGCGGCCATTTTTGTTGCTGGCCGCCTGCCAGCACCTGCCCTCGTTGCTGTCCCCGACTTCTGTGCAGCCCCCTCGCGGAGTGCCGGCTACGCTCCGTCAGCCCGGCACTTCTCGTGAGTGCTGGGCTCTTTTGCCGGCAGTCCGATCCCTGGTGGCCCAGCTGGGCCACGGGTTGCACTGCGCAAGGCCCCTCCTATTAATAAGGGGAGGAAGGCCTGCAGTACCGCGGCGCAACGTGCCGCAGAGCGTGGCGCTGTGGCACATAGCAACGTGATATTCACTCGCAGCGCCCCAAGAGGGAGGCGGGCTGCTTCCAGTGAATTTCAGCCACAGGGGCGCGAATTTTTTTGGGGCACTAAAAGCAGCGAAGTTAGCACCCCAAAGGGGGCTTGACCAAACTTTTCCCCCTTTGTCTCTATTTATGAAGCCCAGGATCCCGTATGCTTTGTTAACCGCTTTCTCAACTTGCCCTGCCACCTTCAACGATGTGTGCACATAAATCCCCAGGTCTCTCTGTTCAAGCAAACCCTTTATGATTGTACCCTTTAGTTTATATTGCCAATCCTCGTTCTTCCTACCAAAATGTATCACTTTGCACTTTTCTATGTTAAATTTCATCTGCCACATGTCTGCCCATTCCATTAACCTGTCTATGTCCTCTTGAAGTCTTTCACTATCCTCCTCACTGTTCACTATACTTCCAAGTTTTGTGTCATCTGAAAATTTTGAAATTGTGCCCTGTACGCCCAAGTCCAAGTCATTAATATATATCAAGAAAAGCAGTGGTCCTAGTATCGACCCCTGGGGAACACCACTGTATACCTTCCTCCAGTTTGATAAACAACCATTCACCACTACTCTCTGTTTCCTGTCACTTAGCCAATTTCATATCCATGCTGCCACTGTCCCTTTTATTCCATGGGCTTCAACTTTGCTGGAAAGTCTATTATGTGGCACTTTATCAAAAGCCTTTTGGAAGTCCATGTGCAACACGTCAACATCATTACCCTCATCAACCCTCTCTGTTACCTCATCAAAAAATTCAATCAAATTATTTAAACACGGTTTGTCTTTTACAAATCCATGCTGGCTTTGCTTAATTAATCCACACTTGTCCAAGTGACTATTAATTTTGTCCCAGATTATCGTTTCTAAAAGCTTCCCCCACTACTGAGGTTAAACTGACTGGCCTGTAGTTGCTGGGTTTACAAACTTTATTGAACAAGGGTGTAACATTTGCTATTCTCCAGTCCTCTGGCACCCAGCCCTGTATCTAAGGAGGATTGGAAGATTATGGCCAGTACCTCCGTAATTTCCATCTTTACTTCCCTCAGCATCAAGGATGCATCCCATTCAGTCCTGGTGACTTATCTACTTTAAGTACAGCCAGCCTTTCTAGTACCTCCTCCTTATCAATTTTTATCACATCAAGAATCTCAACTACTTCCTCTTTCACTATGACTTTGGCAGCATCTTCTTCCTTGGTAAAGACAGATGTAAAGTACTCATTTAATACCTACCTCAGCCATGCTCTCGGCCTCCATGCTTAGGTCTCCATTGTGGTCCCTAGTCGGCCCCACCTCTCCTCTTACTACCCGTTTACTATTTATATGCCTATAGAAGACTTTTGGATTCCCTTTAATGTTAGCTGCCAATCTATTCTCATATTCTCGCTTTGCCCCTCTTATTTCCTTTTTCACTTCTGAACTTTCTATATTCAGCCTGGTTCTCACTTGTATTCTCAACCTGACATCTGTCATACGCCCCCTTTTTCTGCTTCATCTTACTCTCTATCTCTTTCATCATCCAGGGAGCTCTGACTTTGGTTGCCCTACCTTTGCCCCTCGTGGGAATGCACCTCGACTGTACCCGAACCATCTCCTCTTTAAAGACAAATTTGCAGGGAAATTACAGAGAGGTGCAAGAACTATGGAGTCGTGATAATGGGGGACCTCAACTATCCTAATATAGACTGGGATAGTAATCGTGTAAAAGTCAGAGAAGGGGAAGAATTTCTGAATTGTTTGATTACAGTTTTGCCTGCCAATCTTTGATTTCAATTTACCCGGGCCAGATCCATTCTCAACCCACTGAAATCGGCCTTCCTCCAATAAAGTATTTTACTCTAGATTGCTCCCTGTCCTTTTCGATAGCTAATCTAAACCTTATGATACTGTGATCACTGTTCCCCTAAATGTTCCCCTACTGACACTTGCTCTACTTGACCCACCTCATTCCCCAGAACCAGATCCAGCAATGCCTCCTTCCTCGTTGGGCTGGAAACGTAGTGATCAAGAAAGTTTTCCTGAACCCACTTCAGAAATTCTTCCCCCTCTCTGCCCTAAACATTATTACTATCCCAGTCTATATTAGGATAGTTGAAGTCCCCCATTATCACTACTCTATAGTTCTTGCCCCTCTCTGTAATTTCCCTGCAAATTTGCTCCTCTATATCCTTCCCACTAGTTGTCGGCCTGTAGAATAAACCTAGTAGTGTAATGGCACCTCTATTGTTTCTCAATTCTAACCAAATAGATTTTGTCCTTGACCCCTCCAGGACATCCTCTCTCCAGCGCTGTAACATTCTCCTTAATCAATACTGCCACCCCACCTCCTTTCTTTCCTTCCCTATCTCTCCTGAACACCTTATATCCAGGAATATTTAATACCCAATCATGCCCTTTTTTGAGCCTGGTCTCCGTTATCGCCATAACATCATATTCCCATGTGGCTATTTGTGCCTGCAGCTTCACCAACCTTATTTACCACACTTTGTGTATTTACATACATGTACTGTAAACCTATCTTAGACCTTCTTGTATTCTCTCTTAGTCTGACCCCACCTAACACCGTCCTATTTCTTACTCTAGTGCGATCTGCCTCTCCCAATCCTTTGTGCACCTTGTTTCTCCTTTCTAATGCTACATCCTGGTGCCCATCCCCCTGCCAAATTAGTTTAAACCCTCCCCAACAGCACTAGCAAATCCCCCCGCGAGGACTTTGGTCCCGGCCCTGTTGAGGTGCAACCCATCCGGCCTGTACAGGTCCCATCTCCCCCAGAACCGGTTTCAATGTCCCAGGAACCTAAAGCCATCCCTCCTGCACCATCTCTCCAGCCACACATTCATCTGCTGTATCCTCCTATTTCAATACTCACTAGCTCGTGGCACAGGGAGTAATCCGGAGATTTCTACCTTTGAGGTCCTGCTTTTTAATCTCTTTCCTAGCTCCTTAAAATCTGCCTGCAGGACCTCATCCCTCTCTCTACCTATGTCGTTGATACCGATATGGACCACGACCTCTGGCTAATCACCCTCCCTGGTCAGAATGTACTGCAGCAGCTCAATGACATCCTTGACCCTGGCACCAGGGAGGCAACATACCATCCTGGAATCATGTCTACGGCCGCAGAAATGACAGTCTGTTCCCATAACTATCGAATCTCCTATCACTATTGCTTTGTCGATCCTTCCTCCTCCCCCCAGCCCTGTACAGCTGAGCCACCCATGGTGCCATGGACTTGGTTCTGGCTGTACTCCCCAGAGGAACCATCGCCCTCACCAGTATTCAGTCATAGAATCATAGAAGATAGGAGCTGGAGTAGGCCATTCGGCCCCTCGAGCCTGCTCCGCCATTCAATGCGATCATGGTGATCATCCAATTCAGTACCCTGTCCCTGCCTTCTCCCCATATCCCTTGATCCCTTTAGCCTTAAGAAATATATCTAACTCCTTCTTGAATATATTTAATGAGTTGGCCTCAACTGCCTTCTGTGGTAGAGAATTCCACAGGTTCACCACTCTTTGGGTGAAGAAAATTCCTCCTCATCTCAGTCCTAAATGGCTTACCCCTTATTCTTAGACTGTGACCCCTGGTTCTGGACTCCCCCGGCCATCGGGAACATCCTTCCTGCATCTAGTCTGTCTAGTCCTGTTAGAATTTATAAGTTTCAATGAGATCCCCTCTCATTCTTCTAAACTCCAGCGAGTATAAGCCCAATCGACCCAATCTCTCCTCATACGTCATTCCTGCCATCCCAGGTATCAGTCTGGTGAATCTTCGCTGCACTCCCTCAAGGCAAGAACATCCTTCCTCAGATAAGGCGACCAAAACTGCACACAATACTCAAGATGTGGTCTCACCAAGGCTCTGTACAACTGCAGCAAGACATCCTTGTTCCTGTACTCAAAACCTGGTTAGAGAGCGAGAAGCACTCAGGGGACTCCTGCTCTAACTGCCTTGTCCTCCTTCTCTGTCTGACGGTCAACCAGTCTCTCTCTGCCTGCACACTCTTATGCTGCGGGGTGACCACCTCCTGAAACGTGCTATCCACGTAGCTCTCGGCCTCACGGATGCGCCGCAGTGACACCAGCTGCTGCTCAAGCTCTGAAACCTGGAGCTCGATCTCCTCCAGCTGATGACACTTCCTGCACATGTGGTGGTCCAGGACACGGGAAGCGCCTTGGAGTTCCCACATGGTAGAGCTTTACTCTGACTCTAACCAGTGCTGCACCTGCCCTTGCAGTTTGTGACTGGAAAGTGTAAAGAACTTTACTCAGTATCTAATTGGTGCTGCACATAACCTGTGAGTGATAGATGGGACTGTGTAGTGGGAGCTTTACTCTGTACCCAACCCGTTCTGTATCTGCCCCAGGAGTGTTTGATGGCGTGGTGTAGAGGGAGCTTTATTCTGTATCTGACCTATGCTGTACCAGCCCCTGGGAGTGCTTGATGGGATAGTATAGTGAGAGCTTTAGTCTGTATCTAACCCGGGCTGTACCTGCCCCAGGAGGGTTTGATTGCTGCTGTGCCTGCGTTGCAAGTGTTTGATGGGACAGTGTAGAGGGAGCTTTATGAATGGCGGAGCAGACTCGAAGGGCCGAATGGCCTACTTCTGCTCCTATTTTTCTATGTTTCTAACCCCTGCTGTACCAGCCCTGGGTATGCTGATGGCACAGTTTAGAGGGAGCTTTACTCTATATTTGATCCGTGCTGTACCTGACGTGGAACTGCTTGATGGGACAGTGTAGGGGGAGCATTAATCTGTATCGAACCCGTGCTATACTATCCTAGGTGATCTTGATGGGACAGTTTAGAGGGAGCTCTTGCTCTATATTTAATCTGAGCTGTACTTGTCCTGGGAGTGCTTGATGGGACAGTATAGAGCGAGCTTTACTCTGTATCTAATCCGTGCTGTATCTGCCTGCTAGTGTTTGACAGGGCAGTGCATTGAGCTTTATTCTGTATCTAACTCGTCCTGTACCTGCCCTGGGAGTCTTTGATGGGACAGTGTAGAGGGAGCTTTACTCCCTATCTCATCCGTGCTGTACCATTCCTGGGACGGTTTAAGGGACAGTGTAGAGGAAGCTTTACTCTATATTTAAATCTGTGCTATACCTGCTCTGGGAATGTTTGATGGCAAAGTTTAGAGGAAGTTTTACTCTATATTTGATCATGCTGTACCTGACCTGAAATTATTTGATGGGACGTATAGAGGGAGCATTAATCTGTATCCCAACCATGCTATACCTGTCCTGGGACTGCTTGATGGGACAGTTTAGAGGGAGCTTTACACTTTCATTATTCTGTGCCTGTCCTGAGAGTTCCTTATAGGTGTGTTTGATGAGGCAGTGTAGACGGAGCTTTAGTCTGTATCAAACCTGTGCTGTACCTGCCCTGGGAGCGTTTGATTCCGTCCACTAAGGGGCACAATGGACATAAGAAATAGGAGCATGATCTTCACTGCGCGTCAACTACAAGAGAAATGCAGGAAACAGCACCAACCGCTGTACATGGCCTTCTTTGACCTCACAAAGGCCTTCGACACCATCAACCGTGAGGGATTATGGAGTAAAAACAGAAAATGCTGGAAATACTCAGCAGGTCAGGCAGCATCTGTGGAGAGAGAAACAGAGTTAACGTTTCAGGTTGATGACCCTTCGTCAGAACTGGAAAAACAGGGATTATGGAGTGTCCTCCTCAAATTCGGCTGCCCTCAAAAGTTTGTCACCATCCTCCGCCTGCTTCACGACGACATGCAAGCCGTGATCTTGACCAACGGATCCACCACAGACCCAATTCACGTATGGACCGGGGTCAAGCAAGGCTGTGTCATCGCACCAACGCTCTTCTCGATCTTCCTTGCTGCAATGCTCCATCTCACCCTCAGTAAGCTCGCCGCTGGAGTGGAGCTAATCTACAGAACAAACGGGAAACTGTTCAACCTCCATCACCTCCAGTCCAGATCCAAGGTCATCCCATCCTCTGTCATCGAATTACAGTATGCAGATGACGCTTGCGTCTGCGCACACTCAGAGGCCGAACTCCAAACCATCAACGACACCTTCACCGAAGTGTATGAGAGCATGGGCCTTACACTAAACATCCGTAAGACAAAGGTCCTCTACCAACCTGCCCCCGCCACACAGTACTGCTCCCCGATTATCAAAATCCATGACGAGGCCTTGGACAACGTGGACCACTTTCCATACCTCGGGACCCTACTGTCAACGAGGGCAGACGTCGATGACGAAGTCCAACACCGCCTTCAGTGTGCCAGTGCAGCCTTCGGTCGCCTGAGAAGCAGAGTGTTTGAAGACCAGGACCTCAAACCCAGCACCCAAGCTCATGGTCTACAGAGCAGTAGTGATACCCGCCCTGCTGTATGCCTCAGAGACATGGACCATGTACGCAGGCACCTCAAACCACTGGAGAGGTACCACCAACGCTGCCTCCGCAAGATCCTGCAAATCCATTGGCAAGATAGGCGCACCAACGTCAGTGTTCTTGCTCAGGCCAACATCCCCCAGCATCGAAGCTTTGACCACGCTCGATCAGCTCC
>JASTWF010000963.1:0-147794 GCA_030390025.1 Squalus acanthias
CCCGTCACTAATTACAGGAACACCCAGTCACTAATTACAGGAACACCCCCGTCACTAATTACAGGAACACCCAGTCACTAATTACAGGAAACACCCGTCACTAATTACAGGAACACCCAGTCACTAATTACAGGAACACCCAGTCACTAATTACAGGAACACCCCGTCACTAATTACAGGAACACCAGTCACTAATTACAGGAACACCCCATCACTAATTACAGGAACACCCAGTCACTAATTACAGGAACACCCCGTCACTAATTACAGGAACACCCCGTCACTAATTACAGGAACACCCCGTCACTAATTACAGGAACACCCCGTCACTAATTACAGGAACACCCAGTCACTAATTACAGGAACACCCAGTCACTAATTACAGGAACACCCAGTCACTAATTACAGGAACACCCAGTCACTAATTACAGGAACACCCCGTCACTAATTACAGGAACACCCAGTCACTAATTACAGGAACACCCAGTCACTAATTACAGGAACACCCAGTCACTAATTACAGGAACACCCGTCACTAATTACAGGAAACACCAGTCACTAATTACAGGAACACCCCGTCACTAATTACAGGAAACAATCAGTCACTAATTACAGGAACACCCCGTCACTAATTACAGGAACACCCCGTCACTAATTACAGGAACACCCCGTCACTAATTACAGGAACACCCGTCACTAATTACAGGAACACCCAGTCACTAATTACAGGAACACCCCGTCACTAATTACAGGAACACCCAGTCACTAATTACAGGAACACCCCGTCACTAATTACAGGAACACCCAGTCACTAATTACAGGAAACCCCGTCACTAATTACAGGAACACCAGTCACTAATTACAGGAACACCCCGTCACTAATTACAGGAACACCCAGTCACTAATTACAGGAACACCCCGTCACTAATTACAGGAACACCCAGTCACTAATTACAGGAACAATCAGTCACTAATTACAGGAACACCAGTCACTAATTACAGGAACACCCAGTCACTAATTACAGGAACACCCAGTCATAATTACAGGAACACCCCGTCACTAATTACAGGAACACCCCGTCACTAATTACAGGAACACACAGTCACTAATTACAGAACACTCCGTCACTAATTACAGGAACACCCAGTCACTAATTACAGGAACACCCCGTCACTAATTACAGGAACACCAGTCACTAATTACAGGAACACCCCGTCACTAATTACAGGAACACCCAGTCACTAATTACAGGAACACCCCGTCACTAATTACAGGAACACCCAGTCACTAATTACAGGAACACACAGTCACTAATTACAGAACACCCAGTCACTAATTACAGAACACCCAGTCACTAATTACAGGAACACCCCGTCACTAATTACAGGAACACCCAGTCACTAATTACAGGAACCACCAGTCACTATTACAGGAACACCAGTCACTAATTACAGGAACACCCAGTCACTAATTACAGGAACACCCAGTCACTAATTACAGGAACACCCCAGTCACTGATTACAGGAACAACCCAGTCACTAATTACAGGAACACCCAGTCACTAATTACAGGAACACCCAGTCACTAATTACAGGAACACCCAGTCACTAATTACAGGAACACCCCGTCACTAATTACAGGAAAACCCCGTCACTAATTACAGGAACAATCAGTCACTAATTACAGGAACACCCAGTCACTAATTACAGGAACACCCAGTCACTAATTACAGGAACCACCCAGTCACTAATTACAGGAACACCCCGTCACTAATTACAGGAACATCAGTCACTAATTACAGGAACACCCAGTCACTAATTACAGGAACACCCAGTCACTAATTACAGGAACACCCGTCACTGATTACAGGAACAATCAGTCACTAATTACAGGAACACCCCGTCACTAATTACAGGAACACCCAGTCACTAATTACAGGAACACCGTCACTAATTACAGGAACAACCAGTCACTAATTACAGGAACACCCAGTCACTAATTACAGGAACACCCCGTCACTAATTACAGGAACAATCAGTCACTAATTACAGGAACACCCCGTCACTAATTACAGGAACACCCAGTCACTAATTACAGGAACACCCCGTCACTAATTACAGGAACACCCCGTCACTAATTACAGGAACACACCCGTCACTAATTACAGGAACACCCAGTCACTAATTACAGGAACACCCCGTCACTAATTACAGGAACACCCAGTCACTAATTACAGGAACACCCAGTCACTAATTACAGGAACACCCGTCACTAATTACAGGAACACCCAGTCACTAATTACAGGAACACCCGTCACTAATTACAGGAACACCCCGTCACTAATTACAGGAACACCCAGTCACTAATTACAGGAACACCCAGTCACTAATTACAGGAACACCCGTCACTAATTACAGGAACACCCAGTCACTAATTACAGGAACACCCCGTCACTAATTACAGGAACACCCCGTCACTAATTACAGGAACACCCAGTCACTAATTACAGGAACACCCAGTCACTAATTACAGGAACACCCGTCACTAATTACAGGAACACCCGTCACTAATTACAGGAACACCCAGTCACTAATTACAGGAACACCCAGTCACTAATTACAGGAACACCCGTCACTAATTACAGGAACACCCAGTCACTAATTACAGGAACACCCAGTCACTAATTACAGGAACACCCCGTCACTAATTACAGGAACACCCCGTCACTAATTACAGGAACACCCGTCACTAATTACAGGAACACCCAGTCACTAATTACAGGAACACCCAGTCACTAATTACAGGAACACCCAGTCACTAATTACAGGAACACCCAGTCACTAATTACAGGAACACCCAGTCACTAATTACAGGAACACCCCGTCACTAATTACAGGAACACCCGTCACTAATTACAGGAACACCCAGTCACTAATTACAGGAACACCAGTCACTAATTACAGGAACACCCAGTCACTAATTACAGGAACACCCAGTCATAATTACAGGAACACACGTCACTAATTACAGGAACACCCAGTCACTGATTACAGGAACACCCCGTCACTAATACAGGAACACCCAGTCACTAATTACAGGAACACCCGTCACTGATTACAGGAACAATCAGTCACTAATTACAGGAACACCCCGTCACTAATTACAGGAACACCCAGTCACTAATTACAGGAACACCCGTCACTAATTACAGGAACACCCCGTCACTAATTACAGGAACACCCCGTCACTATTACAGGAACACTCAGTCACTAATTACAGGAACACCCAGTCACTAATTACAGGAACACCCCAGTCACTGAATTACAGGAACAATCCAGTCACTAATTACAGGAACACCCCGTCACGATTACAGGAACAATCAGTCACTAATTACAGGAACACCCAGTCACTAATTACAGGAACACCCAGTCACTAATTACAGGAAACACCCGTCACTAATTACAGGAACAATCAGTCACTAATTACAGGAACACCCCGTCACTAATTACAGGAACACCCAGTCACTGATTACAGGAACATCAGTCACTAATTACAGGAACACCCCGTCACTAATTACAGGAACACCCAGTCACTAATTACAGGAACACCCAGTCACTAATTACAGAACACCCCGTCACTAATTACAGGAACACCCAGTCACTGATTACAGGAACAGCCCGTCACTAATTACAGGAACAACCCGTCACTAATTACAGGAACACCCCGTCACTTATTACAGGAACAGCCGTCACTATTACAGGAACACCCAGTCACTAATTACAGGAACACCCAGTCACTAATTACAGGAACACCCCGTCACTAATTACAGGAACACTCCGTCACTAATTACAGGAACACCCAGTCACTAATTACAGGAACACCCCGTCACTAATACAGGAACACCCCGTCACTATTTACAGGAACACCCCGTCACTGATTACAGAACACCCAGTCACTAATTACAGGAACACCCCGTCACTAATTACAGGAACACCCAGTCACTAATTACAGGAACACCCAGTCACTAATTACAGGAACAGCCCGTCACTAATTACAGGAACACCCCGTCACTAATTACAGGAACACCCAGTCACTAATTACAGGAACACCCAGTCACTAATTACAGGAACACCCAGTCACTGATTACAGGAACACCCAGTCACTAATTACAGGAACAACCCCCGTCACTAATTACAGGAACAGCCCGTCACTAATTACAGGAACACCCAGTCACTAATTACAGGAACACCCCGTCACTAATTACAGGAACACCAGTCACTAATTACAGGAACACCCAGTCACTATTACAGGAACACCCAGTCCACTAATTACAGGAACAGCCCGTCACTAATTACAGGAACAGCCCGTCACTAATTACAGGAACACCCAGTCACTAATTACAGGAACACCCAGTCACTAATTACAGGAACACCAGTCACAATTACAGGAACACCCAGTCACTAATTACAGGAACACCCAGTCACTAATTACAGGAACACCCAGTCACTAATTACAGGAACACCCAGTCACTAATTACAGGAACACCCAGTCACTAATTACAGGAACACCCAGTCACTAATTACAGGAACACCCGTCACTAATTACAGGAACACCCCGTCACTAATTACAGGAACACCCAGTCACTAATTACAGGAACACCCGTCACTAATTACAGGAACACCCAGTCACTAATTACAGGAACACCCAGTCACTAATTACAGGAACACCCAGTCACTAATTACAGGAACACCCAGTCACTAATTACAGGAACACCCGTCACTAATTACAGGAACACCCAGTCACTAATTACAGGAACACCCAGTCACTAATTACAGGAACACCCAGTCACTAATTACAGGAACACCCAGTCACTAATTACAGGAACACCCAGTCACTAATTACAGGAACACCCAGTCACTAATTACAGGAACACCCAGTCACTAATTACAGGAACACCCCGTCACTAATTACAGGAACACCCCGTCACTAATTACAGGAACACCCAGTCACTAATTACAGGAACACCCAGTCACTGATTACAGGAACACCCAGTCACTAATTACAGGAACACCCAGTCACTATTACAGGAACACCCAGTCACTAATTACAGGAACACCCCGTCACTGATTACAGGAACACCCAGTCACTAATTACAGGAACACCAGTCACTAATTACAGGAACACCCAGTCACTAATTACAGGAACACCCAGTCACTGATTACAGGAACACCCAGTCACTAATTACAGGAACACCCAGTCACTAATTACAGGAACACCAGTCACTAATTACAGGAACACCCAGTCACTAATTACAGGAACACCCAGTCACTAATTACAGGAACACCCAGTCACTAATTACAGGAACACCCAGTCACTAATTACAGGAACACCCAGTCACTAATTACAGGAACACCCAGTCACTAATTACAGGAACACCAGTCACTAATTACAGGAACACCCAGTCACTAATTACAGGAACACCCAGTCACTAATTACAAGGAACACCCGTCACTAATTACAGGAACACCCAGTCACTAATTAGAGGAACACTCAGTCACTAATTACAGGAAACCCAGTCACTAATTACAGGAACCCCCAGTCACTAATTACAGAGAACACCCCGTCACTAATTACAGGAACACCCAGTCCTAATTGCAGAGACACCCAGTCACTAATTCAGACTCACCCAGTCACTAATTACAGGCAACACCCAAGTCCCTAATACCGGTGACCCCCCCCCCCCCCGTCACTAATACAGGAACAGCAGTCACTTAATACAGAACACCCCAGTCACTAATTACAGGAACACCCAGTCACTGATTACAGGAACACCAGTCACTAATTACAGGAACACCCAGTCACTAATTACAGGAACACCCAGTCACTAATTACAGGAACACCCCGTCACTAATTACAGGAACACCCAGTCACTAATGACAGGAACACCCAGTCACTAATTACAGGAACACCCAGTCACTAATTACAGGAACACCCAGTCACTAATTACAGGAACAACCCGTCACTAATTACAGGAACACCCAGTCACTAATTACAGGAACACCCAGTCACTAATTACAGGAACACCCAGTCACTAATTACAGGAACACCCAGTCACTAATTACAGGAACACCCAGTCACTAATTACAGGAACACCCAGTCACTAATTACAGGAACACCCAGTCACTAATTACAGGAACACCAGTCACTAATTACAGGAACACCCAGTCACTAATTACAGGAACACCCAGTCACTAATTACAGGAACACCCAGTCACTAATTACAGGAACACCCCGTCACTAATTACAGGAACACCCAGTCACTAATTACAGGAACACCCAGTCACTAATTACAGGAACACCAGTCACTAATTACAGGAACACCCAGTCACTAATTACAGGAACACCCAGTCACTAATTACAGGAACACCCAGTCACTAATTACAGGAACACCCCGTCACTAATTACAGGAACACCCAGTCACTAATTACAGGAACACCCAGTCACTAATACAGGAACACCAGTCACTAATTACAGGAACACCCCAGTCACTAATTACAGGACAATCAGTCACTAATTACAGGAACACCAGTCACTAATTACAGGAACAATCCAGTCACTAATTACAGGAACAACCAGTCACTAATTACAGGAACACCAGTCACTAATTACAGGAACAACCAGTCACTAATTACAGGAACAACCAGTCACTAATTACAGGAACACCCAGTCACTAATTACAGAACACCCAGTCACTAATTACAGGAACACCTCAGTCACTAATTACAGGAACACCCAGTCACTAATTACAGGAACACCCAGTCACTAATTACAGGAACACCCAGTCACTAATTACAGGAACAGCCAGTCACTAATTACAGAACACCCAAGTCACTAATTACAGGAACACCCAGTCACTAATTACAGGAACACCCAGTCACTAATTACAGGAACACCCAGTCACTGATTACAGGAACAATCCAGTCACTAATTACAGGAACACCCAGTCACTAATTACAGGAACACCCAGTCACTAATTACAGGAACACCCAGTCACTAATTACAGGAACACCCAGTCACTAATTACAGGAACACTCCAGTCACTAATTACAGGAACACCCCGTCACTAATTACAGGAACACCCTGTCACTAATTACAGGAACCACTCAGTCACTAATTACAGGAACACCCAGTCACTAATTACAGGAACACCCAGTCACTAATTACAGGAACACCAGTCACTAATTACAGGAACACCCAGTCACTAATTAAGGAACAACCAGTCACTAATTACAGGAACACCCAGTCACTAATTACAGGAACACCCAGTCACTAATTACAGGAACACCAGTCACTAATTACAGGAACACCCAGTCACTAATTACAGGAACAACCCAGTCACTAATTACAGGAACAACCCGTCACTAATTACAGGAACACCTCAGTCACTAATTACAGGAACAACCCAGTCACTAATTACAGGAACACCAGTCACTAATTACAGGAACAACCAGTCACTAATTACAGGAACACCAGTCACTAATTACAGGAACACCCAGTCACTAATTACAGGAACACCCAGTCACTAATTACAGGAACAATCAGTCCACTAATTACAGGAACACCCAGTCACTAATTACAGGAACACACAGTCACTAATTACAGGAACACCCCAGTCACTAATTACAGGAACACTCCGTCACTAATTACAGGAACACCCAGTCACTAATTACAGGAACATCCCAGTCACTAATTACAGGAAACCACCCAGTCACTAATTACAGGAACACCCAGTCACTAATTACAGGAACACCCAGTCACTAATTACAGGAACAACAGTCACTAATTACAGGAACACCCAGTCACTAATTACAGGAACACCCCGTCACTAATTACAGAAACACCCAGTCACTAATTACAGGAACACCCAGTCACTAATTACAGGAACACCCAGGTCACTAATTACAGGAACACCCAGTCACTAATTACAGGAACACCCAGTCACTAATTACAGGAACACCCAGTCACTAATTACAGGAACACCCAGTCACTAATTACAGGAACACCCAGTCACTAATTACAGGAACACCAGTCACTAATTACAGGAACACCCAGTCACTAATTACAGGAACACCCAGTCACTAATTACAGGAACACCCAGTCACTAATTACAGGAACACCCAGTCACTAATTACAGGAACACCCGTCACTAATTACAGGAACACCCCGTCACTAATTACAGGAACACCCAGTCACTAATTACAGGAACACCCAGTCACTAATTACAGGAACACCCAGTCACTAATTACAGGAACACCCCGTCACTAATTACAGGAACACCCCGTCACTAATTACAGGAACACCCAGTCACTAATTACAGGAACACCCCGTCACTAATTACAGGAACACCCAGTCACTAATTACAGGAACAATCAGTCACTAATTACAGGAACACCCGTCACTAATTACAGGAACACCCAGTCACTAATTACAGGAACACCCAGTCACTAATTACAGGAACACCCAGTCACTAATTACAGGAACACCCGTCACTAATTACAGGAACACCAGTCACTAATTACAGGAACACCCAGTCACTAATTACAGGAACAACCCCGTCACTAATTACAGGAACACCCAGTCACTAATTACAGGAACACCCAGTCACTAATTACAGGAACACCCGTCACTAATTACAGGAACACCCAGTCACTAATTACAGGAACACCCAGTCACTAATTACAGGAACACCCAGTCACTAATTACAGGAACACCCAGTCACTAATTACAGGAACACCCAGTCACTAATTACAGGAACACCCAGTCACTAATTACAGGAACACCCAGTCACTAATTACAGGAACACCCAGTCACTAATTACAGGAACACCCAGTCACTAATTACAGGAACACCCAGTCACTAATTACAGGAACACCCAGTCACTAATTACAGGAACACCCAGTCACTAATTACAGGAACACCCAGTCACTAATTACAGGAACACCCAGTCACTAATTACAGGAACACCCCGTCACTAATTACAGGAACACTCAGTCACTAATTACAGGAACACCCAGTCACTAATTACAGGAACACCCAGTCACTAATTACAGGAACACCCCGTCCACTAATTACAGGAACACCCAGTCACTAATTACAGGAACACCCAGTCACTAATTACAGGAACACCCAGTCACTAATTACAGGAACACCCAGTCACTAATTACAGGAACAATCAGTCACTAATTACAGGAACACCCAGTCACTAATTACAGGAACACCCAGTCACTAATTACAGGAACACCCAGTCACTAATTACAGGAACAACCAGTCACTAATTACAGGAACACCCAGTCACTAATTACAGGAACACCCAGTCACTAATTACAGGAACAATCAGTCACTAATTACAGGAACACCCCGTCACTAATTACAGGAACAATCAGTCACTAATTACAGGAACACCCAGTCACTAATTACAGGAACACCAGTCACTAATTACAGGAACACCAGTCACTAATTACAGAACACCCGAGTCACTAATTACAGGAACACCCGTCACTAATTACAGGAACACCCAGTCACTAATTACAGGAACAACCTGTCACTAATTACAGGAACATCCAGTCACAATTACAGGAACACCCCGTCACTATTACAGGAACACCCGTCACTAATTACAGGAACACCCCGTCACTAATTACAGGAACAATCAGTCACTAATTACAGGAACACCCAGTCACTAATTACAGGAACACCCGTCACTAATTACAGGAACACCCAGTCACTAATTACAGGAACACCCAGTCACTAATTACAGGAACACCAGTCACTAATTACAGGAACACTCCAGTCACTAATTACAGGAACACCCCGTCACTAATTACAGGAACACCAGTCACTAATTACAGAACAACCAGTCACTAATTACAGGAACACCCAGTCACTAATTACAGGAACACCCAGTCACTAATTACAGGAACACCAGTCACTAATTACAGGAACACCCCGTCACTAATTACAGGAACCCCAGTCACTAATTACAGGAACAACCAGTCACTAATTACAGGAACACCCAGTCACTAATTACAGGAACACCCAGTCACTAATTACAGGAACACCCAGTCACTAATACAGGAACACCCAGTCACTAATTACAGGAACACCCAGTCACTAATTACAGGAACACCCCGTCACTAATTACAGAACACCCAGTCACTAATTACAGGAACACCCAGTCACTAATTACAGGAACAACCAGTCACTAATTACAGGAACACCCAGTCACTAATTACAGGAACACCCAGTCACTAATTACAGGAACAACCAGTCACTAATTACAGGAACACCCAGTCACTAATTACAGGAACACCAGTCACTAATTACAGGAACACTCAGTCACTAATTACAGGAACACCCCGTCACTAATTACAGGAACACTCAGTCACTAATTACAGGAACACAGTCACTAATTACAGGAACACCCCGTCACTAATTACAGGAACACCCAGTCACTAATTACAGGAACACCCAGTCACTAATTACAGGAACACCCAGTCACTAATTACAGGAACACCCCGTCACTAATTACAGAACACCCAGTCACTAATTACAGGAACACTCCAGTCACTAATTACAGGAACACCAGTCACTAATTACAGGAACACCCAGTCACTAATTACAGGAACACCCAGTCACTAATTACAGGAACAACCCAGTCACTAATTACAGGAACACCCAGTCACTAATTACAGGAACACCCAGTCACTAATTACAGGAACACCCCGTCACTAATTACAGGAACACCCAGTCACTAATTACAGGAACACCCAGTCACTAATTACAGGAACACCCAGTCACTAATTACAGGAACACCAGTCACTAATTACAGGAACACCCAGTCACTAATTACAGGAACACCCGTCACTAATTACAGGAACACCCCGTCACTAATTACAGGAACACCCAGTCACTAATTACAGGAACACCCAGTCACTAATTACAGGAACACCCAGTCACTAATTACAGGAACACCCAGTCACTAATTACAGGAACACCCAGTCACTAATTACAGGAACACCCAGGTCACTAATTACAGGAACACCCGTCACTAATTACAGGAACAATCAGTCACTAATTACAGGAACACCCAGTCACTAATTACAGGAACACCAGTCACTAATTACAGGAACACCCAGTCACTAATTACAGGAACAACCAGTCACTATTACAGGAACACCCGTCACTAATTACAGGAACACCCAGTCACTAATTACAGGAACACCAGTCACTAATTACAGGAACACCCAGTCACTAATTACAGGAACACCAGTCACTAATTACAGGAACACCCAGTCACTAATTACAGGAACACCCAGTCACTAATTACAGGAACACCCAGTCACTAATTACAGGAACACCCCGTCACTAATTACAGGAACACCCCAGTCACTAATTACAGGAACACCCAGTCACTAATTACAGGAACACCCAGTCACTAATTACAGGAACACCCAGTCACTAATTACAGGAACACCAGTCACTAATTACAGGAACACCCAGTCACTAATTACAGGAACACCCAGTCACTAATTACAGGAACACCCAGTCACTAATTACAGGAACACCCAGTCACTAATTACAGGAACACCCAGTCACTAATTACAGGAACAGCCCGTCACTAATTACAGGAACACCCAGTCACTAATTACAGGAACACCCAGTCACTAATTACAGGAACACCCAGTCACTAATTACAGGAACACCCCAGTCACTAATTACAGGAACACCCAGTCACTAATTACAGGAACACCCAGTCACTAATTACAGGAACACCCAGTCACTAATTACAGGAACACCCAGTCACTAATTACAGGAACACCCAGTCACTAATTACAGGAACACCCAGTCACTAATTACAGGAACACCCAGTCACTAATTACAGGAACACCCAGTCACTAATTACAGGAACACCCAGTCACTAATTACAGGAAACACCCAGTCACTAATTACAGGAACACCCCGTCACTAATTACAGGAACACCCCGTCACTAATTACAGGAACACCCAGTCACTAATTACAGGAACACCCCGTCACTAATTACAGGAACACCCGTCACTAATTACAGGAACACCCCGTCACTAATACAGGAACACCCAGTCACTAATTACAGGAACACCCAGTCACTAATTACAGGAACACCCCGTCACTGATTTACAGGAACACCCAGTCACTAATTACGGAACACCCAGTCACTAATTACAGGAACACCCCAGTCACTAATTACAGGAACACCCAGTCACTAATTACAGGAACACCCAGTCACTAATTACAGGAACACCCAGTCACTAATTACAGGAACACCCGTCACTAATTACAGGAACACCCAGTCACTAATTACAGGAAACACCCCGTCACTAATTACAGGAACACCAGTCACTAATTACAGGAACACCCCGTCACTAATTACAGGAACACCCCGTCACTAATTACAGGAACACCCCGTCACTAATTACAGGAACACCCAGTCACTAATTACAGGAACACCCAGTCACTAATTACAGGAACACCCAGTCACTAATTACAGGAACACCCAGTCACTAATTACAGGAACACCCAGTCACTAATTACAGGAACACCCGTCACTAATTACAGGAACACCCAGTCACTAATTACAGGAACACCCAGTCACTAATTACAGGAACACCCAGTCACTAATTACAGGAACACCCAGTCACTAATTACAGGAACACCCAGTCACTAATTACAGGAACACCCAGTCACTAATTACAGGAACACCCAGTCACTAATTACAGGAACACCCAGTCACTAATTACAGGAACACCCAGTCACTAATTACAGGAACACCCAGTCACTAATTACAGGAACACCCAGTCACTAATTACAGGAACACCCCGTCACTAATTACAGGAACACCCAGTCACTAATTACAGGAACACCCAGTCACTAATTACAGGAACACCCAGTCACTAATTACAGGAACACCCAGTCACTAATTACAGGAACACCCAGTCACTAATTACAGGAACACCCCGTCACTAATTACAGGAACACTTCAGTCACTAATTACAGGAACATCCAGTCACTAATTACAGGAACACCCAGTCACTAATTACAGGAACACCCAGTCACTAATTACAGGAACACCCAGTCACTAATTACAGGAACACCCAGTCACTAATTACAGGAACACCCAGTCACTAATTACAGGAACACCCAGTCACTAATTACAGGAACACCCAGTCACTAATTACAGGAACACCCCGTCACTAATTACAGGAACACCCAGTCACTAATTACAGGAACACCCAGTCACTAATTACAGGAACACCCAGTCACTAATTACAGGAACACCCCGTCACTAATTACAGGAACACCCCGTCACTAATTACAGGAACACCAGTCACTAATTACAGGAACACCCAGTCACTAATTACAGGAACACCCCGTCACTAATTACAGGAACACCCAGTCACTAATTACAGGAACACCCCGTCACTAATTACAGGAACACCCAGTCACTAATTACAGGAACACCCCGTCACTAATTACAGGAACACCCAGTCACTAATTACAGGAACACCCCGTCACTATTACAGGAACACCCAGTCACTAATTACAGAACACCCAGTCACTAATTACAGGAACACCCGTCACTAATTACAGGAACACCCAGTCACTAATTACAGGAACACCCCGTCACTAATTACAGGAACACCCCGTCACTAATTACAGGAACACCAGTCACTAATTACAGGAACACCCAGTCACTAATTACAGGAACACCCGTCACTAATTACAGAACACCCAGTCACTAATTACAGGAACACCCAGTCACTAATTACAGGAACACCCAGTCACTAATTACAGGAACACTCCCGTCACTAATTACAGGAACACCCAGTCACTAATTACAGAACACCCAGTCACTAATTACAGGAACACCCAGTCACTATTACAGGAACACCCCGTCACTAATTACAGGAACACCCAGTCACTAATTACAGGAACACCCAGTCACTAATTACAGGAACACCCGTCACTAATTACAGGAACACCCCGTCACTAATTACAGGAACACCCAGTCACTAATTACAGGAACACCCAGTCACTAATTACAGGAACACCCAGTCACTAATTACAGGAACACCCGTCACTAATTACAGGAACACCCAGTCACTAATTACAGAACACCCAGTCACTAATTACAGGAACACCCAGTCACTAATTACAGGAACACCCAGTCACTAATTACAGGAACACCCAGTCACTAATTACAGGAACACCCAGTCACTAATTACAGGAACACCCAGTCACTAATTACAGGAACACCCCGTCACTAATTACAGGAACACCCAGTCACTAATTACAGGAACACCCAGTCACTAATTACAGGAACACACCAGTCACTAATTACAGGAACACCCCGTCACTAATTACAGGAACACCAGTCACTAATTACAGGAACACCCCAGTCACTAATTACAGGAACACCCAGTCACTAATTACAGGAACACCCCGTCACTAATTACAGGAACACCCAGTCACTAATTACAGGAACACCCGTCACTAATTACAGGAACACCCAGTCACTAATTACAGGAACACCCCGTCACTAATTACAGGAACACCCAGTCACTATTACAGGAACACCAGTCACTAATTACAGGAACACCCAGTCACTAATTACAGGAACACCCAGTCACTAATTACAGGAACACCCAGTCACTAATTACAGGAACACCCCGTCACTAATTACAGGAACACCCAGTCACTAATTACAGGAACACCCCGTCACTAATTACAGGAACACCCAGTCACTAATTACAGGAACACCCCGTCACTGATTACAGGAACAATCAGTCACTAATTACAGGAACACCCCGTCACTAATTACAGGAACACCCCGTCACTAATTACAGGAACACCCCGTCACTAATTACAGGAACACCCCGTCACTAATTACAGGAACACCCAGTCACTAATTACAGGAACACACCAGTCACTAATTACAGGAACACCCCGTCACTAATTACAGGAACAATCAGTCACTAATACAGGAACACCCCGTCACTAATTACAGGAACACCCAGTCACTAATTACAGGAACACCCAGTCACTAATTACAGGAACACCCCGTCACTAATTACAGGAACACCCCGTCACTATTACAGGAACACCCAGTCACTAATTACAGGAACACCCAGTCACTAATTACAGGAACACCCCGTCACTAATTACAGGAACACCAGTCACTAATTACAGGAACACCCAGTCACTAATTACAGGAACACCCAGTCACTAATTACAGGAACACCCCGTCACTAATTACAGGAACACCCAGTCACTAATTACAGGAACACCCAGTCACTAATTACAGGAACACCCGTCACTAATTACAGGAACACCCAGTCACTAATTACAGGAACACCCAGTCACTAATTACAGGAACACCCAGTCACTAATTACAGGAACACCCAGTCACTAATTACAGGAACACCCAGTCACTAATACAGGAACACCCAGTCACTAATTACAGGAACACCCAGTCACTAATTACAGGAACACCCAGTCACTAATTACAGGAACACCCAGTCACTAATTACAGGAACACCCCGTCACTAATTACAGGAACACCCGTCACTAATTACAGGAACACCCAGTCACTAATTACAGGAACACCAGTCACTAATTACAGGAACACCCAGTCACTAATTACAGGAACACCCAGTCACTAATTACAGGAACACCCAGTCACTAATTACAGGAACACCCAGTCACTAATTACAGGAACACCCAGTCACTAATTACAGGAACAATCCGTCACTAATTACAGGAACACCCAGTCACTAATTACAGGAACACCCCGTCACTAATTACAGGAACACCCAGTCACTAATTACAGGAACACCCGTCACTAATTACAGGAACACCCAGTCACTAATTACAGGAACACCCAGTCACTAATTACAGGAACACCCCGTCACTAATTACAGGAACACCCAGTCACTAATTACAGGAACACCCAGTCACTAATTACAGGAACACCCAGTCACTAATTACAGGAACACCCAGTCACTAATTACAGGAACACCCAGTCACTAATTACAGGAACACCCCGTCACTAATTACAGGAACACCCAGTCACTAATTACAGGAACACCCAGTCACTAATTACAGGAACACCCAGTCACTAATTACAGGAACACCCAGTCACTAATTACAGGAACACCCAGTCACTAATTACAGGAACACCCGTCACTAATTACAGGAACACCCAGTCACTAATTACAGGAACACCCAGTCACTAATTACAGGAACACCCAGTCACTAATTACAGGAACACCCCGTCACTAATTACAGGAACACCCAGTCACTAATTACAGGAACACCCAGTCACTAATTACAGGAACACCCAGTCACTAATTACAGGAACACCCGTCACTAATTACAGGAACACCCAGTCACTAATTACAGGAACACCCAGTCACTAATTACAGGAACACCCCGTCACTAATTACAGGAACACCCAGTCACTAATTACAGGAACACCCAGTCACTAATTACAGGAACACCCAGTCACTAATTACAGGAACACCCAGTCACTAATTACAGGAACACCCAGTCACTAATTACAGGAACACCCAGTCACTAATTACAGGAACACCCAGTCACTGATTACAGGAACACCCAGTCACTAATTACAGGAACACCCAGTCACTAATTACAGGAACACCCAGTCACTAATTACAGGAACACCCAGTCACTAATTACAGGAACACCCAGTCACTAATTACAGGAACACCCAGTCACTAATTACAGGAACACCCAGTCACTAATTACAGGAACACCAGTCACTATTACAGGAACACCCAGTCACTAATTACAGGAACACCAGTCACTAATTACAGGAACACCCAGTCACTGATTACAGGAACACCCAGTCACTAATTACAGGAACACCCAGTCACTAATTACAGGAACACCCAGTCACTAATTACAGGAACACCCAGTCACTAATTACAGGAACACCCAGTCACTAATTACAGGAACACCCAGTCACTAATTACAGGAACACCCGTCACTAATTACAGGAACACCCAGTCACTAATTACAGGAACACCCAGTCACTAATTACAGGAACACCCAGTCACTAATTACAGGAACACCCAGTCACTAATTACAGGAACACCCAGTCACTAATTACAGGAACACCCAGTCACTAATTACAGGAACACCCAGTCACTAATTACAGGAACACCCAGTCACTAATTACAGGAACACCCAGTCACTAATTACAGGAACACCCAGTCACTAATTACAGGAACACCCAGTCACTAATTACAGGAACACCCAGTCACTAATTACAGGAACACCCAGTCACTAATTACAGGAACACCCAGTCACTAATTACAGGAACACCCCAGTCACTAATTACAGGAACACCCAGTCACTAATTACAGGAACACCCAGTCACTAATTACAGGAACACCCAGTCACTAATTACAGGAACAACCGTCACTAATTACAGGAACACCCAGTCACTAATTACAGGAACACCCAGTCACTAATTACAGGAACAATCCGTCACTAATTACAGGAACACCCAGTCACTAATTACAGGAACACCAGTCACTAATTACAGGAACAATCAGTCACTAATTACAGGAACACCCAGTCACTAATTACAGGAACACCAGTCACTAATTACAGGAACACCCAGTCACTAATTACAGGAACACCCAGTCACTAATTACAGGAACACCCAGTCACTAATTACAGGAACACCCAGTCACTAATTACAGGAACACCCAGTCACTAATTACAGGAACACCCAGTCACTAATTACAGGAACACCCAGTCACTAATTACAGGAACACCCAGTCACTAATTACAGGAACACCCAGTCACTAATTACAGGAACACCCAGTCACTAATTACAGGAACACCCAGTCACTAATTACAGGAACACCCCGTCACTAATTACAGGAACACCCAGTCACTAATTACAGGAACACCCAGTCACTAATTACAGGAACACCCAGTCACTAATTACAGGAACACCCAGTCACTAATTACAGGAACACCCAGTCACTAATTACAGGAACACCCAGTCACTAATTACAGGAACACCCAGTCACTAATTACAGGAACACCCAGTCACTAATTACAGGAACACCCAGTCACTAATTACAGGAACACCCAGTCACTAATTACAGGAACACCCAGTCACTAATTACAGGAACACCCAGTCACTAATTACAGGAACACCCAGTCACTAATTACAGGAACACCCAGTCACTAATTACAGGAACACCCAGTCACTAATTACAGGAACACCCAGTCACTAATTACAGGAACACCCAGTCACTAATTACAGGAACACCCAGTCACTAATTACAGGAACACCCAGTCACTAATTACAGGAACACCCAGTCACTAATTACAGGAACACCCAGTCACTAATTACAGGAACACCCAGTCACTAATTACAGGAACACCCAGTCACTAATTACAGGAACACCCAGTCACTAATTACAGGAACACCCCGTCACTAATTACAGGAACACCCAGTCACTAATTACAGGAACACCCAGTCACTAATTACAGGAACACCCAGTCACTAATTACAGGAACAACAGTCACTAATTACAGGAACACCCAGTCACTAATTACAGGAACACCCAGTCACTAATTACAGGAACACCCAGTCACTAATTACAGGAACACCCAGTCACTAATTACAGGAACACCCAGTCACTAATTACAGGAACACCCAGTCACTAATTACAGGAACACCCAGTCACTAAATTACAGGAACAATCCAGTCACTAATTACAGGAACACCCAGTCACTAATTACAGGAACACCCAGTCACTAATTACAGGAACACCCAGTCACTAATTACAGGAACACCCAGTCACTAATTACAGGAACACCCAGTCACTAATTACAGGAACACCCAGTCACTAATTACAGGAACACCCAGTCACTAATTACAGGAACACCCAGTCACTAATTACAGGAACACCCAGTCACTAATTACAGGAACACCCAGTCACTAATTACAGGAACACCCAGTCACTAATTACAGGAACACCCAGTCACTAATTACAGGAACACCCAGTCACTAATTACAGGAACACCCAGTCACTAATTACAGGAACACCCAGTCACTAATTACAGGAACACCCAGTCACTAATTACAGGAACACCCAGTCACTAATTACAGGAACACCAGTCACTAATTACAGGAACACCCAGTCACTAATTACAGGAACACCCAGTCACTAATTACAGGAACACCCAGTCACTAATTACAGGAACACCCAGTCACTAATTACAGGAACACCCAGTCACTAATTACAGGAACACCAGTCACTAATTACAGGAACACCCAGTCACTAATTACAGGAACACCCAGTCACTAATTACAGGAACACCCAGTCACTAATTACAGGAACACCCAGTCACTAATTACAGGAACACCCAGTCACTAATTACAGGAACACCCAGTCACTAATTACAGGAACACCCAGTCACTAATTACAGGAACACCCAGTCACTAATTACAGGAACACCCAGTCACTAATTACAGGAACACCCAGTCACTAATTACAGGAACACCCAGTCACTAATTACAGGAACACCCAGTCACTAATTACAGGAACACCCAGTCACTAATTACAGGAACACCCAGTCACTAATTACAGGAACACCCAGTCACTAATTACAGGAACACCCAGTCACTAATTACAGGAACACCCAGTCACTAATTACAGGAACACCCAGTCACTAATTACAGGAACACCCAGTCACTAATTACAGGAACACCCAGTCACTAATTACAGGAACACCCAGTCACTAATTACAGGAACACCCAGTCACTAATTACAGGAACACCCAGTCACTAATTACAGGAACACCCAGTCACTAATTACAGGAACACCCAGTCACTAATTACAGGAACACCCAGTCACTAATTACAGGAACACCCAGTCACTAATTACAGGAACACCAGTCACTAATTACAGGAACACCCCAGTCACTAATTACAGGAACAACCCAGTCACTAATTACAGGAACACCCAGTCACTAATTACAGGAACACCCAGTCACTAATTACAGGAACACCCAGTCACTAATTACAGGAACACCCAGTCACTAATTACAGGAACACCCAGTCACTAATTACAGGAACACCCAGTCACTAATTACAGGAACACCCAGTCACTAATTACAGGAACACCCAGTCACTAATTACAGGAACACCAGTCACTAATTACAGGAACAACCCCGTCACTAATTACAGGAACACCAGTCACTAATTACAGGAACACCCAGTCACTAATTACAGGAACACCCAGTCACTAATTACAGGAACACCCAGTCACTAATTACAGGAACACCCAGTCACTAATTACAGGAACACCCAGTCACTAATTACAGGAACACCCAGTCACTAATTACAGGAACACCCAGTCACTAATTACAGGAACACCCAGTCACTAATTACAGGAACACCAGTCACTAATTACAGGAACACCCAGTCACTAATTACAGGAACACCAGTCACTAATTACAGGAACACCCAGTCACTAATTACAGGAACACCCAGTCACTAATTACAGGAACACCCAGTCACTAATTACAGGAACACCCAGTCACTAATTACAGGAACACCCAGTCACTAATTACAGGAACACCCAGTCACTAATTACAGGAACACCCAGTCACTAATTACAGGAACACCCAGTCACTAATTACAGGAACACCCAGTCACTAATTACAGGAACACCCAGTCACTAATTACAGGAACACCAGTCACTAATTACAGGAACACCCAGTCACTAATTACAGGAACAATCAGTCACTAATTACAGGAACACCCAGTCACTAATTACAGGAACACCAGTCACTAATTACAGGAACACCCAGTCACTAATTACAGGAACACCCAGTCACTAATTACAGGAACACCCAGTCACTAATTACAGGAACACCCAGTCACTAATTACAGGAACAACCAGTCACTAATTACAGGAACACCCAGTCACTAATTACAGGAACAACCAGTCACTAATTACAGGAACACCCAGTCACTAATTACAGGAACACCCAGTCACTAATTACAGGAACACCCAGTCACTAATTACAGGAACACCCCGTCACTAATTACAGGAACACCCAGTCACTAATTACAGGAACACCCAGTCACTAATTACAGGAACACCCAGTCACTAATTACAGGAACACCCAGTCACTAATTACAGGAACACCCAGTCACTAATTACAGGAACACCCAGTCACTAATTACAGGAACACCCAGTCACTAATTACAGGAACACCCAGTCACTAATTACAGGAACACCCAGTCACTAATTACAGGAACACCCAGTCACTAATTACAGGAACACCCAGTCACTAATTACAGGAACACCCCGTCACTAATTACAGGAACACCCAGTCACTAATTACAGGAACACCCCGTCACTAATTACAGGAACACCCAGTCACTAATTACAGGAACACCCAGTCACTAATTACAGGAACACCCAGTCACTAATTACAGGAACACCCAGTCACTAATTACAGGAACACCCAGTCACTAATTACAGGAACACCCAGTCACTAATTACAGGAACACCCAGTCACTAATTACAGGAACACCCAGTCACTAATTACAGGAACACCCAGTCACTAATTACAGGAACACCCAGTCACTAATTACAGGAACACCAGTCACTAATTACAGGAACACCCAGTCACTAATTACAGGAACACCCAGTCACTAATTACAGGAACACCCAGTCACTAATTACAGGAACACCCGTCACTAATTACAGGAACACCCAGTCACTAATTACAGGAACACCCAGTCACTAATTACAGGAACACCCAGTCACTAATTACAGGAACACCCAGTCACTAATTACAGGAACACCCAGTCACTAATTACAGGAACACCCAGTCACTAATTACAGGAACACCCAGTCACTAATTACAGGAACACCCAGTCACTAATTACAGGAACACCCAGTCACTAATTACAGGAACACCCAGTCACTAATTACAGGAACACCCAGTCACTAATTACAGGAACACCCAGTCACTAATTACAGGAACACCCGTCACTAATTACAGGAACACCCAGTCACTAATTACAGGAACACCCAGTCACTAATTACAGGAACACCCAGTCACTAATTACAGGAACACCCAGTCACTAATTACAGGAACACCCAGTCACTAATTACAGGAACACCCAGTCACTAATTACAGGAACACCCAGTCACTAATTACAGGAACACCCCGTCACTAATTACAGGAACACCCAGTCACTAATTACAGGAACACCCAGTCACTAATTACAGGAACACCCAGTCACTAATTACAGGAACACCCAGTCACTAATTACAGGAACACCCAGTCACTAATTACAGGAACACCCAGTCACTAATTACAGGAACACCCAGTCACTAATTACAGGAACACCCAGTCACTAATTACAGGAACACCCAGTCACTAATTACAGGAACACCCAGTCACTAATTACAGGAACACCCAGTCACTAATTACAGGAACACCCAGTCACTAATTACAGGAACACCCAGTCACTAATTACAGGAACACCCGTCACTAATTACAGGAACACCCAGTCACTAATTACAGGAACACCCAGTCACTAATTACAGGAACAACCAGTCACTAATTACAGGAACACCCAGTCACTAATTACAGGAACACCCAGTCACTAATTACAGGAACACCCAGTCACTAATTACAGGAACACCCAGTCACTAATTACAGGAACACCCAGTCACTAATTACAGGAACACCCAGTCACTAATTACAGGAACACCCAGTCACTAATTACAGGAACACCCAGTCACTAATTACAGGAACACCCAGTCACTAATTACAGGAACACCCAGTCACTAATTACAGGAACACCCAGTCACTAATTACAGGAACACCCAGTCACTAATTACAGGAACACCCAGTCACTAATTACAGGAACACCCAGTCACTAATTACAGGAACACCCAGTCACTAATTACAGGAACACCCCGTCACTAATTACAGGAACACCCAGTCACTAATTACAGGAACACCCAGTCACTAATTACAGGAACACCCAGTCACTAATTACAGGAACACCAGTCACTAATTACAGGAACACCCAGTCACTAATTACAGGAACACCCAGTCACTAATTACAGGAACACCCCGTCACTAATTACAGGAACACCCAGTCACTAATTACAGGAACACCCAGTCACTAATTACAGGAACACCCCGTCACTAATTACAGGAACACCCAGTCACTAATTACAGGAACACCCAGTCACTAATTACAGGAACACCCAGTCACTAATTACAGGAACACCCAGTCACTAATTACAGGAACACCCAGTCACTAATTACAGGAACACCCAGTCACTAATTACAGGAACACCCAGTCACTAATTACAGGAACACCCAGTCACTAATTACAGGAACACCCAGTCACTAATTACAGGAACACCCCGTCACTAATTACAGGAACACCCAGTCACTAATTACAGGAACACCCAGTCACTAATTACAGGAACACCCAGTCACTAATTACAGGAACACCCCGTCACTAATTACAGGAACACCCAGTCACTAATTACAGGAACACCCAGTCACTAATTACAGGAACACCCAGTCACTAATTACAGGAACAACCCAGTCACTAATTACAGGAACACCCAGTCACTAATTACAGGAACACCCAGTCACTAATTACAGGAACACCCAGTCACTAATTACAGGAACACCCAGTCACTAATTACAGGAACACCCCGTCACTAATTACAGGAACACCCAGTCACTAATTACAGGAACACCCAGTCACTAATTACAGGAACACCCAGTCACTAATTACAGGAACACCCAGTCACTAATTACAGGAACACCCAGTCACTAATTACAGGAACACCCAGTCACTAATTACAGGAACACCCCGTCACTAATTACAGGAACACCCAGTCACTAATTACAGGAACACCCAGTCACTAATTACAGGAACACCCAGTCACTAATTACAGGAACACCCAGTCACTAATTACAGGAACACCCAGTCACTAATTACAGGAACACCCCGTCACTAATTACAGGAACACCCAGTCACTAATTACAGGAACACCCAGTCACTAATTACAGGAACACCCAGTCACTAATTACAGGAACACCCAGTCACTAATTACAGGAACACCCAGTCACTAATTACAGGAACACCCAGTCACTAATTACAGGAACACCCAGTCACTAATTACAGGAACACCCAGTCACTAATTACAGGAACACCCAGTCACTAATTACAGGAACACCCAGTCACTAATTACAGGAACACCCAGTCACTAATTACAGGAACACCCAGTCACTAATTACAGGAACACCCAGTCACTAATTACAGGAACACCCAGTCACTAATTACAGGAACACCCAGTCACTAATTACAGGAACACCCAGTCACTAATTACAGGAACACCCCGTCACTAATTACAGGAACACCCCAGTCACTAATTACAGGAACACCCAGTCACTAATTACAGGAACACCCAGTCACTAATTACAGGAACACCCAGTCACTAATTACAGGAACACCCAGTCACTAATTACAGGAACACCCAGTCACTAATTACAGGAACACCCAGTCACTAATTACAGGAACAACAGTCACTAATTACAGGAACACCAGTCACTAATTACAGGAACACCCAGTCACTAATTACAGGAACACCCAGTCACTAATTACAGGAACACCCAGTCACTAATTACAGGAACACCCAGTCACTAATTACAGGAACACCCAGTCACTAATTACAGGAACACCCAGTCACTAATTACAGGAACACCCAGTCACTAATTACAGGAACAACCAGTCACTAATTACAGGAACACCAGTCACTAATTACAGGAACACCCAGTCACTAATTACAGGAACACCCAGTCACTAATTACAGGAACAACCAGTCACTAATTACAGGAACACCCAGTCACTAATTACAGGAACACTCAGTCACTAATTACAGGAACACCCAGTCACTAATTACAGGAACACCCAGTCACTAATTACAGGAACACCCAGTCACTAATTACAGGAACACCCCGTCACTAATTACAGGAACACCCAGTCACTAATTACAGGAACACCCAGTCACTAATTACAGGAACACCCAGTCACTAATTACAGGAAACACCCAGTCACTAATTACAGGAACACCAGTCACTAATTACAGGAACACCCAGTCACTAATTACAGGAACACTCAGTCACTAATTACAGGAACACACCAGTCACTAATTACAGGAACAACACAGTCACTAATTACAGGAACACCCAGTCACTAATTACAGGAACACCCAGTCACTAATTACAGGAACACCAGTCACTAATTACAGGAACACCCAGTCACTAATTACAGGAACACACAGTCACTAATTACAGGAACACCCAGTCACTAATTACAGGAACACCCAGTCACTAATTACAGGAACACCCAGTCACTAATTACAGGAACACCCAGTCACTAATTACAGGAACACCCAGTCACTAATTACAGGAACACCCAGTCACTAATTACAGGAACACCCAGTCACTAATTACAGGAACACCCAGTCACTAATTACAGGAACACCCAGTCACTAATTACAGGAACACCCAGTCACTAATTACAGGAACACCCAGTCACTAATTACAGGAACACCCAGTCACTAATTACAGGAACACCCAGTCACTAATTACAGGAACACCCCGTCACTAATTACAGGAACACCCAGTCACTAATTACAGGAACACCCAGTCACTAATTACAGGAACACCCAGTCACTAATTACAGGAACACCCAGTCACTAATTACAGGAACACCCAGTCACTAATTACAGGAACACCCAGTCACTAATTACAGGAACACCCGTCACTAATTACAGGAACACCCAGTCACTAATTACAGGAACACCCCGTCACTAATTACAGGAACACCCCGTCACTAATTACAGGAACACCCAGTCACTAATTACAGGAACACCCAGTCACTAATTACAGGAACACCCCGTCACTAATTACAGGAACACCCAGTCACTAATTACAGGAACACCCAGTCACTAATTACAGGAACACCCAGTCACTAATTACAGGAACACCCAGTCACTAATTACAGGAACACCAGTCACTAATTACAGGAACACCCCGTCACTAATTACAGGAACACCCAGTCACTAATTACAGGAACACCCAGTCACTAATTACAGGAACACCCAGTCACTAATTACAGGAACACCCAGTCACTAATTACAGGAACACCCAGTCACTAATTACAGGAACACCCAGTCACTAATTACAGGAACACCCAGTCACTAATTACAGGAACACCCCGTCACTAATTACAGGAACACCCAGTCACTAATTACAGGAACACCCAGTCACTAATTACAGGAACACCAGTCACTAATTACAGGAACACCCAGTCACTAATTACAGGAACATCAGTCACTAATTACAGGAACACTCAGTCACTAATTACAGGAACAACCCGTCACTAATTACAGGAACACCCAGTCACTAATTACAGGAACACCCAGTCACTAATTACAGGAACACCAGTCACTAATTACAGGAACACCCAGTCACTAATTACAGGAACACCCAGTCACTAATTACAGGAACACCCAGTCACTAATTACAGGAACACCCCGTCACTAATTACAGGAACACCCAGTCACTAATTACAGGAACACCAGTCACTAATTACAGGAACACCCCGTCACTAATTACAGGAACACCCAGTCACTAATTACAGGAACACCCAGTCACTAATTACAGGAACACCCAGTCACTAATTACAGGAACACCCCGTCACTAATTACAGGAACACCCCGTCACTAATTACAGGAACACCCAGTCACTAATTACAGGAACACCCCGTCACTAATTACAGGAACACCCAGTCACTAATTACAGGAACACCCAGTCACTAATTACAGGAACACCCCGTCACTAATTACAGGAACACCCAGTCACTAATTACAGGAACACCCCGTCACTAATTACAGGAACACCCAGTCACTAATTACAGGAACACCCGTCACTAATTACAGGAACACCCGTCACTAATTACAGGAACACCCCGTCACTAATTACAGGAACACCCAGTCACTAATTACAGGAACACCCGTCACTAATTACAGGAACACCCAGTCACTAATTACAGGAACACCCAGTCACTAATTACAGGAACACCCCGTCACTAATTACAGGAACACCCAGTCACTAATTACAGGAACACCAGTCACTAATTACAGGAACACCCCGTCACTAATTACAGGAACACCCCGTCACTAATTACAGGAACACCCAGTCACTAATTACAGGAACACCCAGTCACTAATTACAGGAACACCCGTCACTAATTACAGGAACACCCAGTCACTAATTACAGGAACACCCAGTCACTAATTACAGGAACACCCAGTCACTAATTACAGGAACACCCAGTCACTAATTACAGGAACACCCAGTCACTAATTACAGGAACACCCAGTCACTAATTACAGGAACACCCAGTCACTAATTACAGGAACACCCCGTCACTAATTACAGGAACACCCAGTCACTATTACAGGAACACCCAGTCACTAATTACAGGAACACCAGTCACTAATTACAGGAACACCCAGTCACTAATTACAGGAACACCAGTCACTAATTACAGGAACACCCAGTCACTAATTACAGGAACACCAGTCACTAATTACAGGAACACCCAGTCACTAATTACAGGAACACCAGTCACTAATTACAGGAACACCCAGTCACTAATTACAGGAACACCCAGTCACTAATTACAGGAACACCCAGTCACTAATTACAGGAACACCCAGTCACTAATTACAGGAACACCCAGTCACTAATTACAGAACACCCCGTCACTAATTACAGGAACACCCAGTCACTAATTACAGGAACACCCAGTCACTATTACAGGAACACCCAGTCACTAATTACAGGAACAACCAGTCACTAATTACAGGAACACCCAGTCACTAATTACAGGAACAATCCAGTCACTAATTACAGGAACACCCCGTCACTAATTACAGGAACACCCCGTCACTAATTACAGGAACACCCCGTCACTAATTACAGGAACACCAGTCACTAATTACAGGAACACCCCGTCACTAATTACAGGAACACCCAGTCACTAATTACAGGAACACCCAGTCACTAATTACAGGAACACCCAGTCACTAATTACAGGAACACCCAGTCACTAATTACAGGAACACCCAGTCACTAATTACAGGAACAATCAGTCACTAATTACAGGAACACCAGTCACTAATTACAGGAACACCCAGTCACTAATTACAGGAACACCCAGTCACTAATTACAGGAACACCAGTCACTAATTACAGGAACACCCAGTCACTAATTACAGGAACACCCAGTCACTAATTACAGGAACAATCAGTCACTAATTACAGGAACACCCCGTCACTAATTACAGGAACAATCAGTCACTAATTACAGGAACAATCAGTCACTAATTACAGGAACACCCAGTCACTAATTACAGGAACACCCAGTCACTAATTACAGGAACAATCAGTCACTAATTACAGGAACAATCAGTCACTAATTACAGGAACAATCAGTCACTAATTACAGGAACACCCCGTCACTAATTACAGGAACACCCCGTCACTAATTACAGGAACACCCCGTCACTAATTACAGGAACAATCAGTCACTAATTACAGGAACACCCCGTCACTAATTACAGGAACACCCAGTCACTAATTACAGGAACACCCAGTCACTAATTACAGGAACACCCAGTCACTAATTACAGGAACACCCAGTCACTAATTACAGGAACACCCAGTCACTAATTACAGGAACACCCAGTCACTAATTACAGGAACACCCAGTCACTAATTACAGGAACAATCAGTCACTAATTACAGGAACACCCCGTCACTAATTACAGGAACAATCAGTCACTAATTACAGGAACAATCAGTCACTAATTACAGGAACACCCCGTCACTAATTACAGGAACAATCAGTCACTAATTACAGGAACAATCAGTCACTAATTACAGGAACACCCAGTCACTAATTACAGGAACACCCAGTCACTAATTACAGGAACACCCAGTCACTAATTACAGGAACACCCAGTCACTAATTACAGGAACACCCCGTCACTAATTACAGGAACACTCAGTCACTAATTACAGGAACACCAGTCACTAATTACAGGAACACCCCGTCACTAATTACAGGAACAATCAGTCACTAATTACAGGAACACCAGTCACTAATTACAGGAACACCCCGTCACTAATTACAGGAACACCCAGTCACTAATTACAGGAACACCCCGTCACTAATTACAGGAACACCCAGTCACTAATTACAGGAACACTCAGTCACTAATTACAGGAACACCCCGTCACTAATTACAGGAACACCCAGTCACTAATTACAGGAACAATCAGTCACTAATTACAGGAACACCCCGTCACTAATTACAGGAACAATCAGTCACTAATTACAGGAACAATCAGTCACTAATTACAGGAACACCCCGTCACTAATTACAGGAACAATCAGTCACTAATTACAGGAACAATCAGTCACTAATTACAGGAACACCCAGTCACTAATTACAGGAACACCCAGTCACTAATTACAGGAACACCCAGTCACTAATTACAGGAACACCCCGTCACTAATTACAGGAACACCCAGTCACTAATTACAGGAACAATCAGTCACTAATTACAGGAACACCCCGTCACTAATTACAGGAACAATCAGTCACTAATTACAGGAACACCCAGTCACTAATTACAGGAACACCCCGTCACTAATTACAGGAACACCCAGTCACTAATTACAGGAACAATCCGTCACTAATTACAGGAACACCCCGTCACTAATTACAGGAACACCCCGTCACTAATTACAGGAACAATCAGTCACTAATTACAGGAACACCCCGTCACTAATTACAGGAACAATCAGTCACTAATTACAGGAACACCCCGTCACTAATTACAGGAACAATCAGTCACTAATTACAGGAACACCCCGTCACTAATTACAGGAACAATCAGTCACTAATTACAGGAACAATCAGTCACTAATTACAGGAACACCCAGTCACTAATTACAGGAACACCCAGTCACTAATTACAGGAACAATCAGTCACTAATTACAGGAACACCCCGTCACTAATTACAGGAACAATCAGTCACTAATTACAGGAACAATCAGTCACTAATTACAGGAACACCCCGTCACTAATTACAGGAACAATCAGTCACTAATTACAGGAACACCCAGTCACTAATTACAGGAACACCCAGTCACTAATTACAGGAACACCCCGTCACTAATTACAGGAACAATCAGTCACTAATTACAGGAACAATCAGTCACTAATTACAGGAACACCCCGTCACTAATTACAGGAACAATCAGTCACTAATTACAGGAACACCCAGTCACTAATTACAGGAACACCCCGTCACTAATTACAGGAACACCCCGTCACTAATTACAGGAACACCCCGTCACTAATTACAGGAACACCCAGTCACTAATTACAGGAACACCCAGTCACTAATTACAGGAACACCCAGTCACTAATTACAGGAACAATCAGTCACTAATTACAGGAACACCCCGTCACTAATTACAGGAACAATCAGTCACTAATTACAGGAACACCCAGTCACTAATTACAGGAACACCCCGTCACTAATTACAGGAACACCCAGTCACTAATTACAGGAACACCCAGTCACTAATTACAGGAACACCCCGTCACTAATTACAGGAACACCCCGTCACTAATTACAGGAACACCCAGTCACTAATTACAGGAACACCCAGTCACTAATTACAGGAACACCCAGTCACTAATTACAGGAACAATCAGTCACTGATTACAGGAACACCCCGTCACTAATTACAGGAACACCCAGTCACTAATTACAGGAACACCCCGTCACTAATTACAGGAACACCCAGTCACTAATTACAGGAACACCCAGTCACTAATTACAGGAACACCCCGTCACTAATTACAGGAACACCCAGTCACTAATTACAGGAACATCCAGTCACTAATTACAGGAACACCCAGTCACTGATTACAGGAACACCCAGTCACTAATTACAGGAACACCCAGTCACTAATTACAGGAACACCCAGTCACTAATTACAGGAACAATCAGTCACTGATTACAGGAACACCCCGTCACTAATTACAGGAACACCCAGTCACTAATTACAGGAACATCCAGTCACTAATTACAGGAACACCCAGTCACTAATTACAGGAACACCCAGTCACTAATTACAGGAACACCCAGTCACTAATTACAGGAACACCCCATCACTAATTACAGGAACAGCCCGTCACTAATTACAGGAACAGCCCGTCACTAATTACAGGAACACCCAGTCACTGATTACAGGAACAGCCCGTCACTAATTACAGGAACACCCAGTCACTAATTACAGGAACACCCAGTCACTAATTACAGGAACACCCCATCACTAATTACAGGAACACCCCATCACTAATTACAGGAACACCCAGTCACTAATTACAGGAACACCCAGTCACTAATTACAGGAACACCCAGTCACTAATTACAGGAACACCCCATCACTAATTACAGGAACACCCAGTCACTAATTACAGGAACACCCAGTCACTAATTACAGGAACACCCAGTCACTGATTACAGGAACACCCAGTCACTAATTACAGGAACACCCAGTCACTAATTACAGGAACAATCAGTCACTAATTACAGGAACACCCAGTCACTAATTACAGGAACACCCAGTCACTAATTACAGGAACACCCCATCACTAATTACAGGAACAGCCCGTCACTAATTACAGGAACACCCCATCACTAATTACAGGAACAGCCCGTCACTAATTACAGGAACACCCAGTCACTGATTACAGGAACACCCAGTCACTAATTACAGGAACACCCAGTCACTAATTACAGGAACACCCCGTCACTAATTACAGGAACACCCAGTCACTGATTACAGGAACACCCAGTCACTAATTACAGGAACACCCAGTCACTAATTACAGGAACACCCCGTCACTAATTACAGGAACACCCCATCACTAATTACAGGAACAGCCCGTCACTAATTACAGGAACACCCCGTCACTAATTACAGGAACAATCAGTCACTAATTACAGGAACACCCCGTCACTGATTACAGGAACAATCAGTCACTAATTACAGGAACACCCAGTCACTAATTACAGGAACACCCAGTCACTAATTACAGGAACACCCAGTCACTGATTACAGGAACACCCAGTCACTAATTACAGGAACACCCAGTCACTAATTACAGGAACACCCAGTCACTAATTACAGGAACACCCAGTCACTAATTACAGGAACACCCAGTCACTGATTACAGGAACACCCCGTCACTAATTACAGGAACACCCAGTCACTAATTACAGGAACAATCAGTCACTAATTACAGGAACACCCCGTCACTAATTACAGGAACACCCAGTCACTAATTACAGGAACACCCAGTCACTAATTACAGGAACACCCCGTCACTAATTACAGGAACACCCAGTCACTAATTACAGGAACACCCAGTCACTGATTACAGGAACACCCAGTCACTAATTACAGGAACACCCAGTCACTAATTACAGGAACACCCAGTCACTGATTACAGGAACACCCAGTCACTAATTACAGGAACACCCAGTCACTAATTACAGGAACACCCAGTCACTAATTACAGGAACACCCAGTCACTGATTACAGGAACACCCAGTCACTGATTACAGGAACACCCAGTCACTAATTACAGGAACACCCAGTCACTGATTACAGGAACAATCAGTCACTAATTACAGGAACACCCAGTCACTAATTACAGGAACACCCAGTCACTAATTACAGGAACACCCAGTCACTAATTACAGGAACAATCAGTCACTAATTACAGGAACACCCAGTCACTAATTACAGGAACAATCAGTCACTAATTACAGGAACACCCCGTCACTAATTACAGGAACAATCAGTCACTAATTACAGGAACAATCAGTCACTAATTACAGGAACACCCCGTCACTAATTACAGGAACACCCAGTCACTAATTACAGGAACACCCCGTCACTAATTACAGGAACACCCAGTCACTAATTACAGGAACACCCAGTCACTAATTACAGGAACAATCAGTCACTAATTACAGGAACACCCAGTCACTAATTACAGGAACAATCAGTCACTAATTACAGGAACAATCAGTCACTAATTACAGGAACACCCAGTCACTAATTACAGGAACAATCAGTCACTAATTACAGGAACACCCCGTCACTAATTACAGGAACACCCAGTCACTAATTACAGGAACAATCAGTCACTAATTAGAGGAACACCCAGTCACTAATTACAGGAACACACAGTCACTAATTACAGGAACACCCCGTCACTAATAACAGGAACACCCAGTCACTAATTACAGGAACACCCAGTCACTAATTACAGGAACACCCCGTCACTAATTACAGGAACACCCCGTCACTAATTACAGGAACAATCAGTCACTAATTACAGGAACACCCCGTCACTAATTACAGGAACACCCCGTCACTAATTACAGGAACAATCAGTCACTAATTACAGGAACACCCCGTCACTAATTACAGGAACACCCAGTCACTAATTACAGGAACAATCAGTCACTAATTACAGGAACACCGAGTCACTAATAACAGGAACACCCAGTCACTAATTACAGGAACACCCAGTCACTAATTACAGGAACACACAGTCACTAATTACAGGAACACACAGTCACTAATTACAGGAACACCCCGTCACTAATAACAGGAACACCCAGTCACTAATTACAGGAACACACAGTCACTAATTACAGGAACACCCCGTCACTAATTACAGGAACACCCAGTCACTAATTACAGGAACACCCAGTCACTAATTACAGGAACACCCAGTCACTAATTACAGGAACAATCCGTCACTAATAACAGGAACACCCAGTCACTAATTACAGGAACACCCAGTCACTAATTACAGGAACATCCAGTCACTAATTACAGGAACACACAGTCACTAATTACAGGAACACACAGTCACTAATTACAGGAACACACAGTCACTAATTACAGGAACACCCCGTCACTAATAACAGGAACACCCAGTCACTAATTACAGGAACACACAGTCACTAATTACAGGAACACCCCGTCACTAATTACAGGAACACCCAGTCACTAATTACAGGAACACCCAGTCACTAATTACAGGAACACCCCGTCACTAATTACAGGAACACCCAGTCACTAATTACAGGAACACCCCGTCACTAATTACAGGAACACCCAGTCACTAATTACAGGAACAATCAGTCACTAATTACAGGAACACCCAGTCACTAATTACAGGAACACCCAGTCACTAATTACAGGAACACCCCGTCACTAATTACAGGAACACCCAGTCACTAATTACAGGAACACCCCGTCACTAATTACAGGAACACCCAGTCACTAATTACAGGAACACCCAGTCACTAATTACAGGAACACCCCGTCACTAATTACAGGAACACCCAGTCACTAATTACAGGAACACCCAGTCACTAATTACAGGAACACCCCGTCACTAATTACAGGAACAATCAGTCACTAATTACAGGAACACCCAGTCACTAATTACAGGAACACCCAGTCACTAATTACAGGAACAATCAGTCACTAATTACAGGAACACCCAGTCACTAATTACAGGAACACCCCGTCACTAATTACAGGAACACCCAGTCACTAATTACAGGAACACCCCGTCACTAATTACAGGAACACCCAGTCACTAATTACAGGAACACCCAGTCACTAATTACAGGAACACCCAGTCACTAATTACAGGAACACCCAGTCACTAATTACAGGAACACCCCGTCACTAATTGCAGGAACACCCAGTCACTGATTACAGGAACACCCAGTCACTAATTACAGGAACACCCAGTCACTAATTACAGGAACACCCAGTCACTAATTACAGGAACACCCCGTCACTAATTACAGGAACACCCAGTCACTAATTACAGGAACACCCAGTCACTAATTACAGGAACACCCCGTCACTAATTACAGGAACAATCAGTCACTAATTACAGGAACACCCAGTCACTAATTACAGGAACACCCAGTCACTAATTACAGGAACAATCAGTCACTAATTACAGGAACACCCAGTCACTAATTACAGGAACACCCCGTCACTAATTACAGGAACACCCAGTCACTAATTACAGGAACACCCCGTCACTAATTACAGGAACATCCAGTCACTAATTACAGGAACACCCAGTCACTAATTACAGGAACACCCAGTCACTAATTACAGGAACACCCAGTCACTAATTACAGGAACAATCAGTCACTAATTACAGGAACAATCAGTCACTAATTAAAGGAACACCCCGTCACTAATTACAGGAACACCCAGTCACTAATTACAGGAACACCCAGTCACTAATTACAGGAACACCCAGTCACTAATTACAGGAACACCCCGTCACTAATTACAGGAACAATCAGTCACTAATTACAGGAACAATCAGTCACTAATTACAGGAACACCCAGTCACTAATTACAGGAACACCCAGTCACTAATTACAGGAACACCCCATCACTAATTACAGGAACACCCCGTCACTAATTACAGGAACACCCAGTCACTAATTACAGGAACACCCCGTCACTAATTACAGGAACACCCCGTCACTAATTACAGGAACACCCAGTCACTAATTACAGGAACACCCCGTCACTAATTACAGGAACACCCAGTCACTAATTACAGGAACACCCAGTCACTAATTACAGGAACACCCAGTCACTAATTACAGGAACACCCCGTCACTAATTACAGGAACACCCAGTCACTAATTACAGGAACACCCAGTCACTAATTACAGGAACACCCCGTCACTGATTACAGGAACACCCAGTCACTAATTACAGGAACACCCCGTCACTGATTACAGGAACACCCAGTCACTAATTACAGGAACACCCAGTCACTAATTACAGGAACACCCCGTCACTAATTACAGGAACACCCCGTCACTAATTACAGGAACACCCAGTCACTAATTACAGGAAAACCCCGTCACTAATTACAGGAACACCCAGTCACTAATTACAGGAACACCCCGTCACTAATTACAGGAACACCCCGTCACTAATTACAGGAACACCCCGTCACTAATTACAGGAACACCCAGTCACTAATTACAGGAACACCCAGTCACTGATTACAGGAACACCCAGTCACTGATTACAGGAACACCCAGTCACTAATTACAGGAACACCCAGTCACTAATTACAGGAACACCCAGTCACTAATTACAGGAACACCCAGTCACTAATTACAGGAACACCCAGTCACTAATTACAGGAACACCCAGTCACTGATTACAGGAACATCCAGTCACTAATTACAGGAACACCCAGTCACTAATTACAGCAACACCCAGTCACTGATTACAGGAACACCCAGTCACTAATTACAGGAACACCCAGTCACTAATTACAGGAACACCCAGTCACTGATTACAGGAACATCCAGTCACTAATTACAGCAACACCCAGTCACTAATTACAGGAACACCCAGTCACTAATTACAGGAACACCCAGTCACTGATTACAGGAACATCCAGTCACTAATTACAGGAACACCCAGTCACTAATTACAGGAACACCCTGTCACTAATTACAGGAACACCGAGTCACTAATTACAGGAACACCCAGTCACTAATTACAGGAACACCCAGTCACTAATTACAGGAACACCCAGTCACTGATTACAGGAACATCCAGTCACTAATTACAGGAACACCCAGTCACTAATTACAGGAACACCCCGTCACTAATTACAGGAACACCCAGTCACTGATTACAGGAACACCCAGTCACTAATTACAGGAACACCCCGTCACTAATTACAGGAACACCCAGTCACTAATTACAGGAACACCCCGTCACTAATTACAGGAACACCCCGTCACTAATTACAGGAACACCCAGTCACTGATTACAGGAACACCCAGTCACTAATTACAGGAACACCCCGTCACTAATTACAGGAACACCCCGTCACTAATTACAGGAACACCCAGTCACTAATTACAGGAACACCCAGTCACTAATTACAGGAACACCCAGTCACTGATTACAGGAACACCCCGTCACTAATTACAGGAACACCCAGTCACTAATTACAGGAACACCCCGTCACTAATTACAGGAACACCCAGTCACTAATTACAGGAACAATCAGTCACTAATTACAGGAACACCCAGTCACTAATTACAGGAACACCCAGTCACTAATTACAGGAACACCCAGTCACTGATTACAGGAACACCCAGTCACTAATTACAGGAACACCCCGTCACTAATTACAGGAACACCCCGTCACTAATTACAGGAACACCCCGTCACTAATTACAGGAACACCCAGTCACTAATTACAGGAACACCCCGTCACTAATTACAGGAACACCCAGTCACTAATTACAGGAACACCCAGTCACTAATTACAGGAACACCCAGTCACTAATTACAGGAACACCCAGTCACTAATTACAGGAACACCCAGTCACTAATTACAGGAACACCCCATCACTAATTACAGGAACAGCCCGTCACTAATTACAGGAACACCCCGTCACTAATTACAGGAACACCCAGTCACTAATTACAGGAACACCCAGTCACTAATTACTGGAACACCCCGTCACTAATTACAGGAACACCCAGTCACTAATTACAGGAACACCCCGTCACTAATTACAGGAACAATCAGTCACTAATTACAGGAACACCGAGTCACTAATTACAGGAACACCCCGTCACTAATTACAGGAACACCCAGTCACTAATTACAGGAACACCCAGTCACTAATTACAGGAACACCCCGTCACTAATTACAGGAACACCCAGTCACTAATTACAGGAACACCCAGTCACTAATTACAGGAACACCCAGTCACTAATTACAGGAACAGATCGTCACTAATTACAGGAACACCCAGTCACTAATTACAGCAACACCCAGTCACTAATTACAGGAACACCGAGTCACTAATTACAGGAACACCCAGTCACTAATTACAGCAACACCCAGTCACTAATTACAGGAACACCACGTCACTAATTACAGGAACACCCAGTCACTAATTACAGGAACACCACGTCACTAATTACAGGAACACCCCGTCACTAATTACAGGAACACACAGTCACTAATTACAGGAACACCCAGTCACTAATTACAGGAACACCACGTCACTAATTACAGGAACACCCCGTCACTAATTACAGGAACACCCAGTCACTAATTACAGGAACACCCAGTCACTAATTACAGGAACACCCAGTCACTAATTACAGGAACACCCCGTCACTAATTACAGGAACACCCAGTCACTAATTACAGGAACACCCATTCACTAATTACAGGAACACCCAGTCACTAATTACAGGAACACCCCGTCACTAATTACAGGAACACCCAGTCACTAATTACAGGAACACCCAGTCACTAATTACAGGAACACCCCGTCACTAATTACAGGAACACCCAGTCACTAATTACAGGAACACCCCGTCACTAATTACAGGAACACCCCGTCACTAATTACAGGAACACCGAGTCACTAATTACAGGAACACCCAGTCACTAATTACAGGAACACCCCGTCACTAATTACAGGAACACCCAGTCACTAATTACAGGAACACCCAGTCACTAATTACAGGAACACCCCGTCACTAATTACAGGAACACCCCGTCACTAATTACAGGAACAATCAGTCACTAATTACAGGAACACCCAGTCACTAATTACAGGAACAATCAGTCACTAATTACAGGAACACCCAGTCACTAATTACAGGAACAATCAGTCACTAATTACAGGAACACCCCGTCACTAATTACAGGAACACCCCGTCACTAATTACAGGAACACCCCGTCACTAATTACAGGAACACCCAGTCACTAATTACAGGAACACCCAGTCACTAATTACAGGAACACCCAGTCACTAATTACAGGAACAATCAGTCACTAATTACAGGAACACCGAGTCACTAATTACAGGAACACCCAGTCACTAATTACAGGAACACCCAGTCACTAATTACAGGAACACCCCGTCACTAATTACAGGAACACCCCGTCACTAATTACAGGAACACCCAGTCACTAATTACAGGAACAATCAGTCACTAATTACAGGAACACCGAGTCACTAATTACAGGAACACCCAGTCACTAATTTCAGGAACACCCCGTCACTAATTACAGGAACACCCAGTCACTAATTACAGGAACACCCCGTCACTAATTACAGGAACACCCCGTCACTAATTAGAGGAACACCCCGTCACTAATTAGAGGAACACCGAGTCACTAATTACAGGAACACCCAGTCACTAATTACAGGAACACCCAGTCACTAATTACAGGAACACCCAGTCACTAATTACAGGAACACCCCGTCACTAATTACAGGAACACCCCGTCACTAATTACAGGAACAATCAGTCACTAATTACAGGAACAATCAGTCACTAATTACAGGAACACCGAGTCACTAATTACAGGAACACCCAGTCACTAATTACAGGAACACCCAGTCACTAATTACAGGAACACCCCGTCACTAATTACAGGAACACCCCGTCACTAATTAGAGGAACACCCAGTCACTAATTACAGGAACACCCAGTCACTAATTACAGGAACACCCAGTCACTAATTACAGGAACACCCCGTCACTAATTACAGGAACACCCCGTCACTAATTAGAGGAACACCCAGTCACTAATTACAGGAACACCCAGTCACTAATTACAGGAACACCCAGTCACTAATTACAGGAACACCCCGTCACTAATTACAGGAACACCCCGTCACTAATTAGAGGAACACCCAGTCACTAATTACAGGAACACCCAGTCACTAATTACAGGAACACCCAGTCACTAATTACAGGAACACCCCGTCACTAATTACAGGAACACCCCGTCACTAATTACAGGAACACCCAGTCACTAATTACAGGAACACCCAGTCACTAATTACAGGAACACCCCGTCACTAATTACAGGAACACCCAGTCACTAATTACAGGAACACCCCGTCACTAATTACAGGAACACCCCGTCACTAATTAGAGGAACACCCAGTCACTAATTACAGGAACACCCAGTCACTAATTACAGGAACACCCAGTCACTAATTACAGGAACACCCCGTCACTAATTACAGGAACACCCCGTCACTAATTAGAGGAACACCCAGTCACTAATTACAGGAACACCCAGTCACTAATTACAGGAACACCCAGTCACTAATTACAGGAACACCCCGTCACTAATTACAGGAACACCCAGTCACTAATTACAGGAACACCCCGTCACTAATTACAGGAACACCCCGTCACTAATTACAGGAACACCCCGTCACTAATTACAGGAACACCCAGTCACTAATTACAGGAACACCCCGTCACTAATTACAGGAAAACCCAGTCACTAATTACAGGAACACCCAGTCACTAATTACAGGAACACCCAGTCACTAATTACAGGAACACCCCGTCACTAATTACAGGAACACCCAGTCACTAATTACAGGAACACCCAGTCACTAATTACAGGAACACCCCGTCACTAATTACAGGAACACCCAGTCACTAATTACAGGAACACCCAGTCACTAATTACAGGAACACCCAGTCACTAATTACAGGAACACCCCGTCACTAATTAGAGGAACACCCAGTCACTAATTACAGGAAAACCCAGTCACTAATTACAGGAACACCCAGTCACTAATTACAGGAACACCCAGTCACTAATTACAGGAACACCCCGTCACTAATTACAGGAACACCCAGTCACTAATTACAGGAACACCCCGTCACTAATTACAGGAACACCCAGTCACTAATTACAGGAACACCCAGTCACTAATTACAGGAACACCCAGTCACTAATTACAGGAACACCCCGTCACTAATTACAGGAACACCCAGTCACTAATTACAGGAACACCCAGTCACTAATTACAGGAACACCCAGTCACTAATTACAGGAACACCCCGTCACTAATTACAGGAACACCCCGTCACTAATTACAGGAACACCCAGTCACTAATTACAGGAACATCCAGTCACTAATTACAGGAACACCCAGTCACTAATTACAGGAACACCCCGTCACTAATTACAGGAACACCCCGTCACTAATTACAGGAACACCCCGTCACTAATTACAGGAACACCCAGTCACTAATTACAGGAACACCCCGTCACTAATTACAGGAACACCCCGTCACTAATTACAGGAACACCCAGTCACTAATTACAGGAACACCCCGTCACTAATTACAGGAACAATCAGTCACTAATTACAGGAACACACAGTCACTAATTACAGGAACACCCAGTCACTAATTACAGGAACACCCAGTCACTAATTACAGGAACACCCAGTCACTAATTACAGGAACACCCCGTCACTAATTGGAGGAACACCCAGTCACTAATTACAGGAACACCCCGTCACTAATTAGAGGAACAATCAGTCACTAATTACAGGAACACCCAGTCACTAATTACAGGAACACCCAGTCACTAATTACAGGAACACCCAGTCACTAATTACAGGAACAATCAGTCACTAATTACAGGAACACCCAGTCACTAATTACAGGAACACCCCGTCACTAATTACAGGAACACCCAGTCACTAATTACAGGAACACCCAGTCACTAATTACAGGAACACCGAGTCACTAATTACAGGAACACCCAGTCACTGATTACAGGAACACCGAGTCACTGATTACAGGAACACCCAGTCACTGATTACAGGAACACCCAGTCACTATTTACAGGAACACCCCGTCACTAATTACAGGAACACCCAGTCACTAATTACAGGAACACCCAGTCACTGATTACAGGAACACCGAGTCACTGATTACAGGAACACCCCGTCACTAATTACAGGAACACACAGTCACTAATTACAGGAACACCCAGTCACTAATTACAGGAACACCCAGTCACTAATTACAGGAACAATCAGTCACTAATTACAGGAACACCCAGTCACTAATTACAGGAACACCCAGTCACTAATTACAGGAACACCCAGTCACTAATTACAGGAACAATCAGTCACTAATTACAGGAACACCCAGTCACTAATTACAGGAACACCCCGTCACTAATTACAGGAACACCCAGTCACTAATTACAGGAACACCCAGTCACTAATTACAGGAACACCGAGTCACTAATTACAGGAACACCCAGTCACTGATTACAGGAACACCGAGTCACTGATTACAGGAACACCCAGTCACTGATTACAGGAACACCCAGTCACTATTTACAGGAACACCCCGTCACTAATTACAGGAACACCCAGTCACTAATTACAGGAACACCCAGTCACTGATTACAGGAACACCGAGTCACTGATTACAGGAACACCCCGTCACTAATTACAGGAACACACAGTCACTAATTACAGGAACACCCAGTCACTAATTACAGGAACACCCAGTCACTAATTACAGGAACACCCAGTCACTAATTACAGGAACAGCCCGTCACTAATTACAGGAACAATCAGTCACTAATTACAGGAACACCCCGTCACTAATTACAGGAACACCCCGTCACTAATTACAGGAACACCCCGTCACTAATTACAGGAACACCCCGTCACTAATTACAGGAACACCCAGTCACTAATTACAGGAACACCCAGTCACTAATTACAGGAACACCCCGTCACTAATTACAGGAACACCCAGTCACTAATTACAGGAACACCGAGTCACTAATTACAGGAACACCCAGTCACTAATTACAGGAACACCCCGTCACTAATTACAGGGACACCCAGTCACTAATTACAGGAACACCCAGTCACTAATTACAGGAACACCCAGTCACTAATTACAGGAACACCCCGTCACTAATTACAGGAACACCCAGTCACTAATTACAGGAACACTCAGTCACTAATTACAGGAACACCACGTCACTAATTACAGGAACACCCCGTCACTAATTACAGCAACACCCAGTCACTAATTACAGGAACACACAGTCACTAATTACAGGAACACCCAGTCACTAATTACAGGAACACCCCGTCACTAATTACAGGAACACCCCGTCACTAATTACAGGAACACCCCGTCACTAATTACAGGAACACCCCGTCACTAATTACAGGGACACCCAGTCACTAATTACAGGAACACCCAGTCACTAATTACAGGAACACCCAGTCACTAATTACAGGAACACCCCGTCACTAATTACAGGAACACCCAGTCACTAATTACAGGAACACTCAGTCACTAATTACAGGAACACCACGTCACTAATTACAGGAACACCCCGTCACTAATTACAGCAACACCCAGTCACTAATTACAGGAACACCCAGTCACTAATTACAGGAACACCCAGTCACTAATTACAGGAACACCCCGTCACTAATTACAGGAACACCCAGTCACTAATTACAGGAACACCCAGTCACTAATTACAGGAACACCCCGTCACTAATTACAGGAACACCCCATCACTAATTACAGCAACACCCAGTCACTAATTACAGGAACACCCAGTCACTAATTACAGGAACAGCCCGTCACTAATTACAGGAACACCCAGTCACTAATTACAGCAACACCCCGTCACTAATTACAGGAACACCCAGTCTCTAATTACAGGAACACCCAGTAACTAATTACAGGAACACCCAGTCACTAATTACAGCAACACCCCGTCACTAATTACAGGAACACCCAGTAACTAATTACAGGAACACCCAGTCACTAATTACAGGAACACCGAGTCACTAATTACAGGAACACCCAGTCACTAATTACAGGAACACCCCGTCACTAATTACAGGAACACCCAGTCACTAATTACAGGAACAATCCGTCACTAATTACAGGAACAATCAGTCACTAATTACAGGAACACCCCGTCACTAATAACAGGAACACCCAGTCACTAATTACAGGAACACCCAGTCACTAATTACAGGAACACCCCGTCACTAATTACAGGAACACCCCGTCACTAATTACAGGAACACCCCGTCACTAATTACAGGAACAATCCGTCACTAATTACAGGAACAATCAGTCACTAATTACAGGAACACCCCGTCACTAATTACAGGAACAATCCGTCACTAATTACAGGAACAATCAGTCACTAATTACAGGAACACCCAGTCACTAATTACAGGAACAATCCGTCACTAATTACAGGAACAATCAGTCACTAATTACAGGAACACCCCGTCACTAATTACAGGAACACCCAGTCACTAATTACAGGAACACTCAGTCACTAATTACAGGAACACCACGTCACTAATTACAGGAACACCCCGTCACTAATTACAGCAACACCCAGTCACTAATTACAGGAACACCCAGTCACTAATTACAGGAACACCCCGTCACTAATTACAGGAACACCCCGTCACTAATTACAGCAACACCCAGTCACTAATTACAGGAACACCCAGTCACTAATTACAGGAACACCCCGTCACTAATTACAGGAACACCCCATCACTAATTACAGCAACACCCAGTCACTAATTACAGGAACACCCAGTCACTAATTACAGGAACAGCCCGTCACTAATTACAGGAACACCCAGTCACTAATTACAGCAACACCCCGTCACTAATTACAGGAACACCCAGTCTCTAATTACAGGAACACCCAGTAACTAATTACAGGAACACCCAGTCACTAATTACAGGAACACCCAGTCACTAATTACAGGAACACCCAGTCTCTAATTACAGGAACACCCAGTCGCTAATTACAGGAACACCCAGTCACTGATTACAGGAACACCCCGTCACTAATTACAGGAACACCCAGTCTCTAATTACAGGAACACCCAGTCGCTAATTACAGGAACACCCAGTCACTAATTACAGGAACACCCAGTCGCTAATTACAGGAACACCCAGTCACTAATTACAGGAACACCCCGTCACTAATTACAGGAACACCCTGTCACTAATTACAGGAACAGTCCTTCACTAATTACAGGAACACCCAGTCACTAATTACAGGAACACCCAGTCACTAATTACAGGAACACCCCGTCACTAATTACAGGAACACCCCGTCACTAATTACAGGAACACCCAGTCACTAATTACAGGAACACCCCGTCACTAATTACAGGAACACCCAGTCACTAATTACAGGAACACCCAGTCACTAATTACAGGAACACCCAGTCACTAATTACAGGAACACCCCGTCACTTATTACAGGAACACCGAGTCACTAATTACAGGAACACCCAGTCACTAATTACAGGAACACCCCGTCACTAATTACAGGAACACCCCGTCACTAATTACGGGAACAGTCCTTCACTAATTACAGGAACACCCAGTCACTAATTACAGGAACACCCAGTCACTAATTACAGGAACACCCCGTCACTAATTACGGGAACAGTCCTTCACTAATTACAGGAACACCCCGTCACTAATTACAGGAACATCCAGTCACTAATTACAGGAACACCCCGTCACTAATTACAGGAACACCCCGTCACTAATTACTGGAGCAGCCCCTGTACTAATTACTAGGAATGTACTGTACTATTTGTGCAGAGCAGCGCAGTGTGTTAATTTGAGTCATTTTGGATTTCAGCTCCTCGTTACGACTCCGTGTGCGATGAGATATTTGCCTGCAGCTCAGGTGAGGGTGGCATTGTGTGCTGCAGTGATGTGGCAGGTGTTCTATCTCCTGCTGACCCACACCTTTTGGATCAGTCATGTAGAGTGGAGCCTCCAGTCAGCTGCTGCAGTGTGACTCTTTCCCATGGAACCAGTGCCCCTCGCAGTCAGTCAGAGCCAGAGAGGAGACAATGAAAAGAAAACTGTTGACTGCAGCAGGGATGTGCAACATGTAGTGTAGATGGTGACAGCGTGTCGCCAGACTGCAAGCTTGGTGAAATGTAGCGTTTATGCATACCATAATATCTAAGTGCTGAATTTTCAGCTGTTACTGTTGAGGAAGAGCGACATTGCCATCCAAGCAGATTGACAATACAATGAGAATTTGAAATTCTTTCCATTGAGATGGGGACATTTCTGCAGGGATGTGGGACTGTGAATAGTAAGCACTTGAACGTAGATGAGACCCAGGTTACAAACAACGCTATAGCGCGGGATAAAATGAATACTCACCTCGAATCTGGTCTGATTCAGGACAACCACCAAAGATTTGTAAATGATAAGTGACAAATGTGATGGAGTTCTTTGCGGAAACATTGGAGTATGTCAATAAAGGACATGGAGTAGATGTTGAGCATATGGATTTTCAAAAGACATTTAATAAAGTGCCAAATAGAAGGCTTGTTGATAAAAAGTTATACACATAGGGGGAAAAATTCAGTTGGTTGTGCCTCCCGTTAGCGCCTTAAGAGGGCGCTAATGGGGCGCTAAGCATCTAGCGCCCGGGCGCGGCGATGTTTGCACCACTCGTGAAATTAACTAGACATTTTGCGGCAGCGCTAAACACTACCGCCACGATCTCCTGCGCTGGCAGATCGTGACGTCAGTCGACTGCGCAACGCCCCGGTATCGCCCCGGAGCGGATAGTGAGTGGCGCCCCCTGCCTTACCGCCTGCCGCTTGCAATGACAGGTTGAGGGGAGCGTTTAGCAGTCAGGAAGGGACTGGGGGAGCGCTATTTAAAGGCGACCGCTTCCTGCCTTTTTTTGTTGGTGACATTTTTGAACCACGCATTCTGAGAGAGAGAGAGAGAGAGACTTCTGGAGAGATTCAACACTGTGTGAAGGAGTTTTGGGTACTGAGCAGCACTTTGCAGGTTCATTTTGATTTGCCCTTCCTTGTATCGATTTAGAAGAGACTGTGGGCTGCACCCTGAGCTCTTTCCCTGGGACTCTCCATTGTTCTTTCCAGCAGATTTGATGTACAGGTCTCTCCAAGCCGAGATTCAAGGCTGCAATGAGCAGGATGTGGATGGAAAGCAAGATCAACCCTCCCCTTTAAGAACTGGCCGGCGCCATTGTATCTGTGTTCCATTGCTGACTGACATCACATGAGCTTCGCCAGCGCTCTGAGTTAGCGCCTCGCTCCTCGGCCTTTGCGCCTTAAGACAGATGTGTAGCGCCTGATTTAGCGCTCCAATCGCCTCCAGGGGCGATAAAAGTCAAGTTTGCAGTCGGAGGCGATAATTAGCGCCAGGCGCTAATCTTTGCGCCCAGCCGATAATTGCGCCCCAAATGGGGCGATACTAAATTTCTCCCCCATGGTATTAAAGGGAGTGAGGCAGCAGGGATAGAAAATTGGTTAAAGGGCAGAATACAGAGAGCAGTGGTTAATGGATGTTCTTCAGATGCTCCTTTAAGACGCTCCTTAAAACCTTCAGCCTGGAGTTGCCGCTGGGTTCGCCCAAGATCGGCTAAACCAGTGCAAAAGATCGAGGAATTTCAAGCGTAAATTGCATCCCGTGCAATCCGAGATTCCGCGATCGTTTGCACACATTTAAAAAAACATTGCACTAGAAGCCGGCCCCACCCACAACACTGGGCACGCCACCAGATGGAATTAATCACCATGGTGAGTTTCCGCTAATTGAGCCTGTTTGTGGGCCTTCCAGGAGGCTCTTAAAATTGAGCTTTTTATAGGCACAAGGACACTAAGGGCTAAAAATTGAGTAGCGCCCCCTTTGGGGCGCTAACTACGCTACTTTTAGTACCCCGGAAAAATTAGCGCCCCCGCGACAGAAATTGAGTGGTAGCACCCCACGAGGGTAGCGGGGCGCTGCTGGAAGCACCCCGCCTCCATCTAGGGGCGCTGCGAGGGAATATCGCTGCGCTACGTGCCGTGGTATTGCAGGCCTTCCTCCCCTTCTTAAAGGGGAGGGGCCTTGCGCAGCGCGATCCGGGGCCCAGCTGGGCCCCCGGGGATAGGGAGTGTCGGCAGAAGTGCCCGGCACTCAAGAGAAGTGCCGGGCTCATGGAGCGCAGCCGGCAGTCCGCGGGGGGGGCGGGTAAAGAGGCCGGGGACGGGAGCAGAGGCAGGTGCTGGCAGGTGCCCAGCAACAAAAATGGCCGCCCCGCACCTCGCCTTTAAATAGCGCCTCCCCGACCGCAGGTAGGCCCCACTGATTTCGTCGGCCATAGCGTCCGGCGGTAAGTCACGGGGCGCTCCCGAAGATCGCGGCCGGGGCGCTAACGGTTAGCGCCGCCGCTAACCTCCCGCTGAATTTTGCGGGAGGCGTTGGCGGCACTGCACCCGGGCGCTAGTTGCTTTGCGCCCCGTTAGGGCACTAACGGGAGATGCAAAGCAACCCAATTTTTCCCCCTAATAGTTTTAATAGCTTTAATATGATATTTAAAATTTTACTAAGAAACTGACTACTGTACACCAATGTAACTAGTTCTGTATATTTTTTAAAAGTCATTTACAGTTATTTAAAATTGGGTTACTCACAGGTGCTGGACGGGACACTCTGATTAAAATGCTTATTTTTTGCGATAAACCCATTTTCAGCTGTATTAATAAAACTGCACCAAGGTACCGCTCTTAAATATATCACGGATATTTTTTAATGCAAAAGTTATGTTCTAAAACGTTGGCTGATTCTGCTGGTTCATGAAAGACTTTGGGGTAAAAATTCAGTTGGTTGCGCCTCCCGTTAGCGCCTTAAGAGGGCGCTAATGGGGCGCAAAGCCGCTAACGCCCGGGCGCAGCGATGTTTGCGCCGCTCGGGAACTTAACTTGACATTGTGCGGCGGCGCTAAAACTTACCGCTGCGACCACCTGCGCGCGCAGATTGTGACGTCATTCCATGGTGCAACGCCCTTGTGGCGCCCCGGAGCGGAAATTGAGTGGCGCCCCCTGCCTTACCGCCTGACGCTAGCAACGACCAGAAGACTGGAACGCTATCAATCGCTGTGGGGCTGGGGGGGGCGCTATTTAAAGGGGGCCTCTTCCTGTCTTTTATTGTTGGTGGCATTTTTGAACTACGCATTCTGAGAGAGAGAGGGAGAGACTTCTGGAGAGATTCAACGTTGTGTGAAGGAGTTTTGGGTACTGAGCAGCACTTTGCAGGTTCATTTTGATTTGCCATTCCTTGTATCGATTTAGCAGAGACTGTGGGAGCTGCACTCTGAGCTCTTTGCCTGGTACTCTCCATTGTTCTTTCCAGCACATTTGATGTGCAAGTCTCTCCAGGCCGAGATTCAAGGCTGCAATGAACAGGATGTGGATGGAAAGCAAGATTAACCATCCCCTTTAAGAACTGGCCCGTGCCATTGTGTGTGTGTTCCATTGCTGACTGACATTACATGAGCTTCGCCAGCGCTCTGAGTTAGCGCCTCACTCATTGGCCTTTGCGCCTTAAGACAGGTGTGCAGCGCCTGCTTTAGCGCTCCACTCACCTCCCGGGGCGGTAAAAGTGAAGTTTCCAGTCAGTGCCGATAATTAGCGCCAGGCGCTAATATTTGCGTCCAGACGATATTTGCGCCCCAAATGGGGCGCGACCTAATTTCTACCCCAAATGTTCGCTGATATGTAAATGAGTTTGAGTTTTTGACAAAAAAAAACCCATCCGAAAACTAGCGTAATTTTAAGCACAATTTGCGCCCAGATCACCAACTGTGTCCCAAGCGGAAACTCTTTGACCAAGCTTTTGGTCACCTGACCTAATGGGCTGGATTTTCCCTGCGGAGGCGGGATGGCGGCAGGAGAGCTGGTTGGCGGGTTCTGGCCCCGCTCCCGTCTGCAGCCGCTCTCTGAAAAAGATTTTCCGTAGATTGATCTTATTACGCCCGCCCTGCGGGGTTCCTGGCCAATTAACAGGAAGCGGGTTTGATGGCGTCATTTGATGACGCGTCATCAGCCGGTTTGCTTAAAGGGACCACGGCCACATCGATTTTGACAGTTGTGCTGTCAGTGCTCTGCAGCATTGAAGTGCTGCAAACACTGACAAGCACTGCACAGAGATGCACAGCTGCACAGAGGCTCTCCCATGACTCCCTCCATAAGCTTATGGAGGGAGTCAGAGCATGCAGGGAGGTTCTCTTCCCTTCCCATGGGTGGAAGAGACCTCCCCAGGAGATCAACGCAGCCTGGTTACACATTGCACAGGAGGACACAAGCAGGGATGTCGTCAGGAGTGCCTGGCCGCAGTGGCGCAAACCTTTCAATGATCTCAGTAGATCACGAAACGTTACTGCAAAGCCACACTCAACCTCATCCTGCTGTGCCTCTCATCGCATCCCCATCACTCTGTCTTCCATACCCTACTCCTGCACATCCTTACTCACACTAAATTACCTTGCACCTCCACCCATTCCTCTCTATCTACATTATCATATCCCCATCTCAGTAGCCACCCCTCACACTCACCCTCATCCTAATGCAAGCATACCAACTAACAATACACAAGGGTAGGCACTTGAAAGGTTCAGCCAATGTCCATATGAAGTTTCTGGTAATGTGTTGTCATACAATGAAATCTATATTTTCAAAACTTCACCTTATTGGACAGATCTGTGTGCACCTTGAGAAGTGTCTTACTGAGTTCCAGTGAATGGTGAGACATCCCCCCCATCCCCGGTGATGCCATCCCTGGCCTCCCGGGCAGCAATGTTGTCAGGGGCTGATGCCCTGTGTCCTGTACAGCATCAGGTGATGGCGGCGAAGGTTGGTGTTGTTGTTGGTGATGTTGTTGCGGTGTTGGTGTGCCTGGTGATGTTGGTGTTGGGGCTGATCGTGGAAGGATTCAGAGGACCAAGGTGTCATTTTTCCGAGGGCACCGATGTTGCTGGAATAGATGGCAGCTGCAGGTGAGATGACAGAAGCGATCTGTCAATGGTGAGAGAGGTTGTTCCAATGAGATGGCCCTGATTATACAGTTGGCTCTAAACACTTGCAAGCTAAAGAAATCTCTATGTGTCTTACAAATGCAGTAACCAACAGTTTCTGAGCTCTGAAACTGAACAGCTGCAACATGGCATCCTTTATACCACTTCTGCAGCTGTCAACTTATCAGATAAATCAAAGCAGACTCAACTCACGCCAGGGTGAGCTGGCGTGTTCCCTGAGCAGCGGGTAACCCATGGGGGAGCACGTAAAATTACAAGGTAGGCTCAAAATAGCATTGAAGTGGCTGTTAACAAGTCATTTAATGATCTCAATTGTCTCCCCCGCCACTTGGTGTCAGGTCAGTTCTGCGCAGACAGACCCGACACCTGGGAGACTCACATGGAGGTGGGATGACAGCGGGTTTCCTACAGTACTGCATTGTCGGAGGTGCCGTCTTTCGGCAGAGATGTTAAACCGAGGCTCCGTCTGCTCTCAGGAGGACATAAAAGATCCCATGGCACTTTTTCAAGGAAGAGCAGTGGAGTTCTCCCCAGTGTCCTGGCCAATATTTATCCCTCAATCAATATCAGTAAAATAGATTATCAGGTCATTTGTCCCACAGCTGTTTTTTTCTTATTCGTTCATGGGATGTGGGCGTTGCTGGCAAGGCCAGCATTTATTGCCCATCCCTAGTTGCCCTTGAGAAGGTGGTGGTGAGCCGCCTTCTTGAACCGCTGCAGTCCGTGTGGTGAAGGTACTCCCACAGTGCTGTTAGGTAGGGAGTTCCAGGATTTTGACCCAGCGACGATGAAGGAACAGCGATATACTTCTAAGTCAGGATGATGTGTGACTTGGAGGGGAACTTGGAGGTGGTGGTGTTCCCATGCGCCTGCTGCCCTTGTCCTTTTAGGTGGTAGAGGTTGCGGGTTTGGGAGGTACTGCCGAAGAAGCCTTGGCGAGTTACTGCAGTGCATCTTGTAGATGGTACACACTGCAGCCACGGTACGCCAGTGGTGCAGGGAGTGAATGTTTAAACATAGAAACATAGAAAATAGGTACAGGAGTAGACCATTCGGTCCTTCGAGCCTGCACCGCCATTCAATGCGTTCATGGCTGAACATGCTACCTCAGTACCCCATTCCTGCTTTCTCGCCATACCCCTTGATCCCCTTAGTTGTGAGTGTTATATCTAACTCCCTTTTGAATATATTTAGCGAACTGGCCTCAACAACCTTCTGTGGAAGAGAATTCCATAGATTCACCACTCTCTGGGTGAAGAAGTTCCTCCTCAGCTCAGTCCTAAATGGCTTCCCCTTAATCCTTAGACTGTGACCCCTGGTTCTAGTTTTCCCTACCATTGGGAACATTCTGCCCGCATCTAATTTGTCTAAACCAGTCAGGATTTTAAATGTCTCTATAAGATCCCCCCTCATTCTTCTGAACTCCAGAGGATACAAGTTCAGTTGACCCAATCTTTCTTGATATGTCAGTCCGGCCATCCCAGGAATCAATCTAGTGAACCTTCGCTGCACTCCCTCAATAGCAAGAATGTCCTTCCTTAAGTTAGGAGACCAAAACTGCGCACAATACTCCAGGTGTGGCCTCACCAAGGCCCTGTACAACTGTAGCATCACCTCCCTACTCCTGTACTCAAATCCCCTTGCTATGAAGGCCATCATTCCGTTTGCTTTCTTGACTGCCTGCTGCACTTGCATTCCCACCTTCAGTGACTGATGTACCATGACGCCCAGGTCTCGTTGCACCTCCCCTTTCCCTAATCTGCCACCATTCAGGTAATAGTCCGCCTCTCTATTTTTACCACCAAAGTGGATAACCTCACATTTATCCACATTGTACTTCATCTGCCATACATTTGCCCATTCACCCAACCTGTCCAAGTCACTCTGTAGCCTTCTAGCATCCTCCTCATTGTTCACACTGCCTCCCAATTTAGTGTCATCCGCAAATTTGGAGATATTACATTTAATCCCTTCGTCCAAATCATTAATATATAATGTAAACAGCTGGGGTCCCAGCACCGAACCCTGCGGTACCCCGCTGGTCACTGCCTGCCATTCTGAAAAGTACCCATTTACTCCTACTCTTTGTTTCCTGTGTGCCAACCAGTTCTCAATCCACGTCAACACATTACCCCCAATCCCATGTGCTTTAACTTTGCTCACCAATCTCTTGTGTGGGACCTTGTCGAAGGCCTTCTGAAAGTCCAAATACACCACATCTACTGGTTCCCCCCTGTCCACCCTATTGGAAACATCCTCAAAAAATTCCAGAAGATTTGTCAAGCATGATTTCCCTTTCACAAATCCATGCTGACTTGGACCTATCATGTCGCCACTTTCCAAATGGTCTGTTATGACATCTTTAATAATTGCTTCCATCATTTTACCCACGACCGATGTCAGGCTGACCGGTCTATAATTCCCTGCTTTCTCCCTCCCTCCTTTTTTAAAAAGAGGGGTTACATTGGCCACCCTCCACTCCATCGGAACTGATCCAGAGTCTAAGGAATGTTGGAAAATGATCGTCAATGCATCCACTATTTCCAAGGCCACCTCCTTAAGTACTCTGGGATGCAGACCATCAGGCCCCGGGGATTTTTCAGCCTTCAGTCCCATCAATTTCCCCAATACCTTTTCCCGACTAATAAGGATTTCCCTCAGCTCCTCCCTCTTACCAGATCCTCTGACCCCTTTTATTTCCGGCAGGTTGTGTGTGTCCTCCACAGTAAACACCGAACCAAAGTACTTGTTCAATTGATCTGCCATTTCCTTGTTCCCCATTACGACTTCCCCTGTTTCCGACTGCAGGGGACCTACGTTTGTTTTTACTAACCTCTTTCTTTTTACATATTTATAGAAGCTTTTGCAGTCCATTTTAATGTTCTCTGCAAGCTTCCTTTCATATTTTATTTTCCCTGCCCTAATCAAACCCTTCGTCCTCCTCTGCTGAGTTTTGAAGTTCTCCCAGTCCCCGGGTTTGCTGCTACTTCTGGCCAATTTGTATGCAACTTCCTTGGTTTTAATACTATCCCTGATTTCCCTTGTTAGCCATGGTTGAGCCACCTTCCCTTTTTTATTTTTATGCCAGACCGGGATGTACAATTGTTGTAGTTCATCCATGCGATCTCTAAATGTCTGCCATTGCCCTTCCACTGATAGCCCCTTAAATATCGCTTGCCAATTTAACCTCGCCAATTCACGCCTCATACCCTCAAAGTTGCCCTTATTTAAGTTCTGGACCATGGTCTCTGACTTTACTGTTTCCTTCTCCATCCTAATGTAGAACTCCACCATACTATGGTCACTCTTCCCCAGGGGGCCTCGTACCACAAGATTGCTGATTAGTCCCTCCTCATTACACAACACCCAGTCCAGGATGGCCTCCCCTCGAGTTGGTTCCTCAACATATTGGTTTAGGAAACCATCCCTTAAACACTCCAGGAAATCCTCCTCCACCGTATTGCTTCCAGTTTGAGTAGCCCAATCTATATGCATATTAAAGTCACCCATAATAACTGCCGTGCCTTTTTTGCACGCACCTCTGATTTCCTGTTTCATACCCTCCCCCACCTCACTACTGCTGTTTGGAGGTCTGTACACAACTCCCACTAACGTTTTCTGCCCTTTGGTGTTCTGCAGCTCAACCCATATTGATTCCACATCCTCCAAGCTGATGTCCTTCCTAGCTATTGCATTAATCTCCTCTTTAACCAGCAATGCTACCCCACCCCCTTTTCCTTTTATTCTATCCTTTCTGAATGTTGAATACCCCTGGATGTTCAGTTCCCAGCCTTGATTGTTCTGGAGCCACGTCTCTGTAATCCCAATCACATCGTATCCGTTAACATCTATTTGCACAGTCAATTCATCCACCTTATTACGGATACTCCTTGCATTAAGACACAGAGCCTTTAGGCTTGTTTTATTAACATCCTTTGTCCTTTTAGACTTATGATTTAGTATGGCCCTTTGTGTTTCTTGCCTTTGTTTACTCGGCCTTCCCCTATTGTTTCTCACCCTTCTAACATTTGTTTCTGACTGCATATTACTTCCCCCTGTTTCGCTACATAGGTTCCCATTCCCCTGCCATATTAGTTTAAATCCTCCCGAACTGCTTTAGCAAATATTACCCCGAGGACATCGGTTCCAGTCCTGCCCAAGTGCAGACCGTCCCTTTTGTACAGGTCCCACTTCCCCCAGAACTGGTTCCAATGCCTCAGGAATTTGAATCCCTCCCTCCTGCACCACTGCTCAAGCCACGTATTCAATCTCACTATCCTGTTCTCTCTATTCTGATTAGCACGTGGCCCTGGTAGCAATCCAGAGATTACTACCTTAGAGGTCCTACTTTTTAATTTAGCTCCTAGCTCCCTAAATTCTGCTTGTAGGACCTCTTCCCGCTTTTTACCTATATCGTTGGTACCTACATGCACCACGACAGCTGGCTGTTCACCCTCCCTCTTCAGAATGTTCTGCAGCCGCTCCGAGACATCCTTGACCCTTGCACCAGGGAGGCAACATACCATCCTGGAATCTCGGTTGCGGCCACAGAAACTCCTGTCTATTCCCCTTACAATTGAGTCCCCTATCACTATAGCCCTACCACTCTTTTTCCTGCCCTGCTGTGCAGCAGAGCCAGCCATGGTGCCATGAACCTGGCTGCTGGTGCCTTCCCCTGGTAGGCCATCTCCCCCAACAGTATCCAAAGCGGCATACCTGTTTTGGAGGGAGATGACCACAGGGGACTCCTGCACTACCTTCCTGATATTGCCCTGCTTCTTGGTCACCCATTCACTGTCTGTCCTAGCCTTTACCTGCGGTGTGGACAACTCACTAAATGAGCGATTCACCGAGTTCTCGGCATCGTGCATGCTCCAGAGTGAGTCCACCCGCAGCTCCAGCACCGCCATGCGGGCTGTCAGGAGCTGCAGCTGGACACACTTCCCGCACACATAGTTGTCAGGGACACTGGAAGTGTCCCTGGTTTCCCACATGGCACAGGAGGAGCATGAAACGGGTCCGAGACTTCCTGTCATGACTTAAACCTTATGTTACTTTATTACTAAAATTTAAACTTATTTGTCTTAGGTCCAGGAGTTAAGTCCCTGAAAACAAAATATAAAATCGAACCTACCTTTTAAATTCCCTCTACCCCTAAAGGTTAGAGGAGGTGGGAGGGTGGGAGTCACGACTAGTGTAGTGTCTCGGGTTTAGCAACCGCTCCACCTATATACGGGTACCAATGAATTGGCCCCGCCCCCTGCCTTTGAAAAAGCCCGCGAAGCTCTTTCCCCGCTGGGGAAAAAGGCCACGTAGGTGAGTTTAATGACTCACCTCAGGCCTCTGCCGCTCCAACCAGGTCCGCCCCTCCTTCCCCGCTGCCGACCGCTCTGTGGGAGAGAGAAAGAAAGAAAGGCTCCTCCTCCCCCGCTGTCGACGCTGGTCTGAGGCCTACCTGAGCCTCGGGCCTCCCTTTAATGACTCACCTCAGGCCTCTGCCGCTCCAACCAGGTGGTGGATGGGGTACCAATCAAGCGGGCTGCTTTGTCCTGAATGGTGTCGAGCTTCTTGAGTGTTGTTGGAGCTGTACTCATCCAGGCAAGTGGAGAGTATTCCATCACACTCCTGACTTGTGCCTTGTAGATGATGGAAAGGCTTTGGGGATCTTGCTGTGTGCACATTAGCTGCCATATTTCCCCACAATACAACAGTGACTACACTTCAAAAGAAAGACTAAATTGCCTGTGAAGTGCTTTGGGACGTCTTTAGGTTGTGAAAGGCGCTGTATAAATGCAATTTGGTTCAATGGTTTTTACGTTTTTTTCTGCGGTTCTTTTGCACCAGATTGTGGTTGCATCATATCCGTGGGGGAAGAAATGTTCAAATGTTGTTTGCAAAAATGTTAGGATGCCGACTGTAATTGAGAGATTTACAAGAGATCAGCTGAACAGGGAGTTGGTAAAAGAAGAGGTGATGTGAAGAGGAGCTGAATTTAACTCCGGGAGTGACAAGTTATTTAATTGGAAGTTACAAAGTGCATCTGATGAGCAGAATTATTTAAAATAGATGATAAAGGTTGCTTTGAAAGCCCCCTCCCCCATTGCATTATTTCATGGTTGCAGTGGTACAGATTAAAGGAGACAGGCAATGGAGTCAGAGTCCCTTGTCCCACCATCAACCATATCTTTAAGCCGAGCACACCTCTGACAATGACAAAGGACAATTAGCTTAGTCGGATCCAGGTCAGGGAGCCAGCTGTAAGGCCATGTCATCAAATGCAAGGGTACCTTGAGCTAACCGCCAACATAAGGATGGCAGTACCAATGACAATCAAGGTCTCCAGTTGATCAAGTTGCATGCAATTGATCCGCACTATCAGTCAATGTGCTTCCCGCACACATATCAAACGGGTGGTTGATAAATCAGTCAGTACCATTAGCTTTATTTCACTGCCCATACGCAGTCAGTGCAGCCCTCACCGTTTCTATCTCTCTATGTCACCAGGAAGATTGAAATTAACCTCTCCATTTCTATTCACTAGCAGTGCTGCTCTGGAGCATGTGTTCTGCAGCCAAGGGTCAGTCGAGCTGCCTGTGGTGCCTCGGTCATTGATCCCAAGGGCGATCCCGTCCTGCCATGCGACGTAGTGATGCTCCTCTTAAACCTCAGTGCTCTCCCTCAGCAATTTCAGCCTCACCATTTCACACTCCCTCTCCGGCTGGGCCACGGGGGTGGGGGCGAAGCAGTACCTCACTCAATTGTCCATTCTCTGTGTGTCAATGTTGGCGAGCTATTTGATAGTTGGGGGGCTTGACATCTGAGCCCAATCCAGCCCTTGCCTGATATCCACGAACACGACACTCACTTGCTTGCCAGAGTCACAGGTTAGTGATCAGTAGTGTAAAACTCCTGGCTGATTTGTCCCCTTTTAGCTTAGGGTGCAAGTGTTGATGACTTTACCAGCAGGCCACGGCGGGTTATTGGGGATTTACAAATAACATGCAGCAGCTACTGTCCAACACACATTATTCTGAGGAAAGGTCACCGACCTGAAACATTAACTCTGTTTCTCTCTCCACTGATGCTGCCTGACCTGCTCAGTATTTTCAGTATTTCCTGTTTATATTTCAGATTTCCAGCACCTTAGTGTTTTGCTTTCACGTTGTTCTTTCCTGTAAAGACCGTGTGCAGCTCCTGCCTATTGTACATAGGGGTACGCTGGCATAGTGCGTATGTTACTGGACTAGTAATCCAGCAGTATAGTCTAATAACCCAGTGCACGTGAGTTCAAATCCCAATATTGGATGAAGTAATTTTGAGAGTTTGAATTCAGTTTTAAAAATCTGGAAAGAAAAAGCTGGGATCAGTAAAAGTGACCATGAAGCTGTCGGATTGTCTAAAAACCCAACTCAACAGTGGCGAGAAAACCTGCCATCATTACCCGGTCTGGTTTATATATGACTCCAATCCCACACCAATTAGGGTAACTCTTAACTGACCTCTAACGTGGCCTCACAAACCATTCAGTCGTATCTCAGGTGGGCAATCAATTCTGGCCTTGCAAGTTGACTCCCAAATGCTGAGAATGAATTTTAACAAACATCAGAATCTGTGCGAATAGAAATGAGTTAATGAGCTTTTGACTGTAATTATGTTGTCACTTTGAACCAGCTGGGCTGATCTGGTGATAACCAGCACGCTTCCTGGACTGGTGAATGGTAACTCAGCCTGCGGCTGGCCTCATCACAGCGGGATCCTGCTGTGCTTTAATAATTCAGGTGGTGGGCAGATTGAGCTGGCGCTGTGATGCTGTGTTTGAAAGCAGGTGGCTCTGAATCCCACTGTTGAATTCAGTTCCTCTCTCCCCTCGGGATGAGAGCTTTGAAATGAAAAGTTCATTTCAGATTATTGATCTGAATAATTCAGCTGCCTCCTCTCATTAACTCATTTTGATGGTAATTTCTTAGAACAGTGGTTCTGAATTTTTTAAAAAGATCACTGCAATATATCTTCCAGCCCAATCAATATTTTATTAAAAGCATAAATACCCTGCCACTTTGAGGGGAGATTGAATGGTCTCGAACTATAACGTGTCATTTAGTTAAATCATACTTATAAAGTGCTCAATCTGTCCTGAAAATGAGTATGTCAATGATAAAGGGGCTTTAAACTATTCATACTGTCAAACTAGATTTATACCACTTCGCACAGCAAATCCATCTCTATCAACACACCAGCAATCACAACACCACATCATCTAGCCTCCTTCTGCTCTTTCTACCTGCTGCGGTTAGATCTCCTGCTGGGATTAGATCACCTGCTGGGGTTAGATCACCTGCTAGGATTAGGTAGATTTCCTGCTGGGGTTAGGTAGATCTCCTGCTGGGGTTAGATCACCTGCTAGGGTTAGGTAGATTTCCTGCTGGGGTTAGGTAGATCTCCTGCTGGGGTTAGGCAGATCTCCTGCTGGGGTTAGGCAGATCTCCTGCTGGGGTTAGGTAGATCTCCTGCTGGGGTTAGGCAGATTTCCTGCTGGGGTTAGGTAGATCTCCTGCTGGGGTTAGGTAGATCTCCTGCTGGGGTTAGGCAGATCTCCTGCTGGGGTTAGGTAGATCTCCTGCTGGGGTTAGGCAGATCTCCTGCTGGGGTTAGGTAGATCACCTGCTGGCGTTGGTAGATCACCTTGGGGTTAGGTAGACCTCCTGCTGGAGTAAGGTAGACCTCCTGCTGGGGTTCAACGTAGAGAAGATTTTTCCACTTGCGGGTAGACCAAACCTAGAGGTCATAAATATAAGCTATTTACTAATAATCCAATAGGGAATTCAGAAGAAACGTCTTTACCCAGAGAGTGGTTAGAATGTGGAATCCACTACCACAAGGAGTAGTTGAGGTGAATACCATAAGAGGCCTTTAAGGGGAAGCTAGATAAACACATGAGGGAGAAAGGAATAGAAGGAGATGTTGAAAGGTTGAAATGAAGTAAGGTGGAAGGAGGCTCGTGTGGAGCATAAATACCAGCATGGACCTGTTGGGCCGAATGGCCTGTTTCGGTGCTGTAAATTCTATGTAAGTTTGTTCCATACACACTGGAAAAACATCACTATATCCTGGCTTCATAGATAACACTTCTATATTAATGATCTTTCTGTGGAGGATATTCTGTAAGAACATAAGAAATAAGAGCAGGAGTAGACCATACGGCTCCTCGAGCCTGCTCCGCCATTCAATAAGATCATGGCTGATCATCGACCTCAACTTCACTTTCCCACCCGATCTCCATATCCCTTGATTCCCTTAGAGTCCAAAAATCTATCTATCTCAGCCTTGAATATACGCAAAGACTCAGCATTCACAGCCCTCTGGGGCAGAGAATTCCAAAGATTCACAATCCTCTGAGTGAAGAAATTCCTCCTCATCTCAGTCTTAAATGGCCTACCCCTTATCCTGAGACTATGCTCCCTAGTTCTAAATACTCCAGCCAGGGGAAACAACCTCTCAGCATCTACCCTGTCAATCCCCTTCAGAATTTTGTATGTTTAAATGAGATCACCTCTCATTCTTCTGAACTCCAGAGAGTACAGGCCCATTCTACACAATGTCTCATCATAGGACAGCCCTCTCATCCCAGGAATCAATCTAGTGAACCTTCGTTGCACCGCCTCCAAGGCAAGTATACCCTTCCTTAGATAAGGAGACCAAAACTGTACACAGTACCCCAGGTGTGGTCTCACCAAGGCCCTGTACAATTGTAGCAAGACTTCCTTACTCTTATACTCCAACCCCCTTGCAATAAAGGCCAACATGCCATTTGCCTTCCTTATTGCGTGCTGTACCTGCATGCTAGCTTTCTATGTTTCTTGCACGAGGACACCCAAATCTCACTGAACACTAACATTTGAAAGTTTCTCACCATTTAAAAAATATTCTGTTTCTCTATTCTTCCTACCAAAGTGAATAACCTCACATTTCCCTACATTATACTCCATCTGCCACCTTACTGCCCACTCACTTAGTCTATCTATATCCCTTTGCAGACTCTGTGTTCTCCTCACAGCTTACTGACCCACCTAGCTTTGTATCATCAGCAAACTTGGATACATTACACTTGGTCCCTTCATCTAGGTCATTAATATAGATTGTAAATAGCTGAGGCCCCAACACTGATCCTTGCAGCACCCCACTAGTTACAGCCTGCCAACCTGAAAAAGATCCGTTTATTCCTACTCTCTGTTTTCTGTCTGTTAACTAATCCTCTATCCATGCTATTATATTACCCCCAACCCCATGAGCCCTAATCTTGTGTAATAACCTTTTATGTGGCACCTTATCGAATGCCTTTTGGAAATCCAAATATACTGCATCCACTGGTTCCCCTTTATCTACCCTGCTAGTTACATCCTCAAAAAACTCTAATAAATTTGTCAAACACGATTTCCCTTTCATAAAACCATGTTGACTCTGCCTAATCATGTTATGATTTTCTAAGTGTCTTGATACCATTTCCTTAACAATGGTTTCCAGCATTTTCCTGATGACTGATATCAGGCTAACTGGCCTGTAGTTCCCTGTTCTTTTCTCCCTCCTTTCTTGAATAGCGATGTTACATTTGTGACCTTCCAATCCGCTGGGACCATTCTAGAATCTAGGGAATTTTGGAAGATCAAAACCAATGCATCCACTATCTCTTCAGTCACCTCTTTTAGAACCCTAGGATGTAGACCGTCAGGTCCAGGGGATTTGTCGGCTTTTAGTCCCATTAGTTTCCCTAGTACTTTATCTCTACTTATATTAATTACGTTAAGTTCCTCACCCTCATTAGACTATTGGTTCCCCACCATTTTTGGTATGCTTTTTGTGTCTTCTACTGTGAAGACAGATACAAAATATTTGTTTAACGGTTCTGCCATTTCCTTATTCCCCATAATAATTTCTCCTGTCTCAGCCTCTAAGGGACCAACATTTACTTTTGCTACTCTTTTCCTTTTTACATACTTGTAGAAACTCTGACAATCTGCTTTTATATTTCTTGCTAGTTTTCTCTCATATTCTATTTTTTCCCTTTTAATCAATTTTTTGTGCAACCTTTGCTGGTTTCTGAAACTCTCCCAATCCTCAGGCTTACTATTATTGTTTGCAACATTATAAGCTTTTACTTTCAATCAAATGCTATCCTTAACTACTTTAGTTAGCCACGGTTGGATCATTTTTCCCGTGGAATTTTTGTTTCTCAATGGAATGTATTTTTGTTGGGAATTATGAAATATTTCTTTGAATGCTAGCCACTGCTTATCTACTGCCATACCTTTTAATCTATTTTTCCAATCTACCTTAGCCAAGTCACCCCTCATACCTACGTAATTGGCTTTATTTAAGTTTAAGGCCTAAAACTTCAGTTGCTTTGCACCTCCCGTTCGCGCCCTAAGAGGGTGCTAACGGAGCGCAAAGCAACTAGCGCCCGGGTGCGGCGCCACCAACGCCTCCCGCGAAATTCAGCGGGAGGTTAGCGGCGGCAGTAACTGTTAGCGCCCCGCAGCGCTGTGCCGCCGGCGATGACATCATCACCGTGCGCAGCGCCCCACTCGCGCCCCGGCCGCGATCTTCGGTAGCGCCCCCTGACGTACCGCCGGACGCTATATCTGACGGGGTCAGGGGGAGCCTACCTGTGGCTGGGGTGGTGCTAATTAAAGGGAAGGTGCCGGGTGGCCCTTTTTGTTGCTGGCCGCCTGCCAGCACCTGCCCCCTCTGCCGTCCCTGGCCTCCTCTGAAGCCCCCCCGCGGATTGCCGGCTGCACTCCGTGAGCCCGGCACTTCTCTTGAGTGTCGGGCTCTTTTGCCGGTACTCTGATCCCTGGTGGCCCAGCTGGGCCCCGGGTCGTGCTGCGCAAGGCCCCTCCCCTTTAAGAAGGGGAGGAAGGCCTGCAGTACCGTGGCATAGAAACATAGAAGCATAGAAGATAGGAGCAGGAGTAGGCCATTCGGCCCCTCGAGCCTGCTCCGCCATTTAATGAGATCATGGCTGATCATCCAAATTCAGTACCCTGTCCCTGCTTTCTCCCCATATCCCTTGATCCCTTTAGCCTTAAGAAATATATCTATCTCCTTCTTGAATATATTTAATGAATTGGCCTCTACTGCCTTCTGTGGTAGAGAATTCCACAGCTTCACCACTCTCTGGGTGAAGAAATTCCACCTCATCTCAGTCCTAAATGGCTTACCCCTTATCCTTAGACTGTGACCTCTGGTTCTGGACTCCCCCACCATCGGGAACATCCTTCCTGCATCTAGTCTGTCTAGTCCTGTTAGAATTTTATAAGTTTCAATGAGATCCCCTCTCATTCTTCGAAACTCTAGCGAATATAAGCCTAATCGACCCAATCTCTCTTCATACGTCATTCCTGCCATCCCAGGTATCAGTCTGGTAAATCTTCGCTGCACTCCCTCCATGGCAAGAACATCCTTCCTCAGATAAGGTGACCAAAACTGCACACAATACTCAAGGTGTGGTCTCACCAAGGCCTTGTACAACTGCAGCAAGACATCCTTGCTCCTGTACTCGAAACCTCTCGCTATGAAGGCCAACATACCATTTGCCTTCTTAACCGCCTGCTGCACCTGCATGCTTACCTTCAGCGACTGGTGCACAAGGACTCCCAGATCTCGTTGCACTTCCCCTTTTCCCAATCTATTGCCGTTCAGATAATAATCTGTCTTCCTGTTTTTGCCACCAAAGTGGATAACCTCGCATTTATCCACATTATACTGCATCTGCCATGCATCTGCCCAATCACCCAACCTGTCCAAATCATACTGGAGTTTCTCTGCATCCTCCTCACAGCACACACGCCCACCCAGCTTTGTGTCGTCTGCAAACTTAGAGATATTACATCTAGTTCCCTCGTCTAGATCATTAATATATATTGTGAATAGCTGGGGTCCTAGCACCGATCCCTGCGGTACTCCACTAGTCACTGCCTGCCACTCAGAAAAAGATCCGTTTATTCCAACTCTTTGCTTCCTGTCTGCCAACCAGTTCTCCATCCAAATCAGTACCTTACCCCCAATCCCATGTGCTTTAACTTTGCACGCTAATCTCTTATGCGGGACCTTATCGAAAGCCTTCTGAAAGTCCAAATACACCAAATCCACTGGTTCTCCCTTATCTATTCTACCAGTTACATCCTCAAAAAATTCCAGTAGATTAGTCAAGCATGATTTACCTTTTGTAAATCCATGTTGACTTTGTCCGATCCTGTCACTGTTTTCCAAGTGCTCTGCTGTTACATCTTTTATAATGGACTCTCGCATTTTCCCCACTACCAATGTCAGGCTTACCAGTATATAATTCCCCGTTTTTTCTCGACCATCTCTTTTAAATAGTGGGGTTATATTAGCTGCCCTCCAATCCATGGGAACTGTTCCAGAGTCCATAGAATTTTGAAAGATGACCAGCAATGCATCTACTATTTCTCGGGCTACTTCCTTAAGTACCCTAGGATGTAGATTATCAGGCCCTGGGGATTTATCGGCCTTCCCTATTTGTCAATTTCCCTAACACCATTTCCCTACAAATATTGATTTCATTCAGTTCCTCCCTTTCATTATCCCCTATGTTCCCCAACATCTCTGGGAGTTTATTTGTGTCCTCCTTTGTGAAGACAGAACCAAAGTATGTATTTAATTGGTCTGCCATTTCTTTGTTCCCCATTATAAATTCCCCTGATTCTGACTGCAAGGGACCTACGCTTGACTTCACCAATCTTTTTCTCTTCACATATCTATAGAAGCTTTTACAGTCAGTTTTTATGTTCCCTGCAAGCTTACTCTCATATTCTATTTTCCCCCTCTTTATTAATCCCACGATATTTACTCGCAGCGCCCCAAAAGGGAGGCGGGGTGCTTCCAGTAGCACCCCACTTCCCTCTTGGGGTGCTATCGATGAAATTCAGCCGCGGGGGCGCAAATTTTTTCGAAGCACGAAAAGTAGCGCCCCGACGAAGTTAGTGCCCCAAAGGGGGCGTGACTCAATTCTTCCCCCTAAGACTCTAGTTTCGGATTTAGGCAAGTCACTCTCAAAATTAATGTGAAATTCTATCATATTATGATCACTCTGCCCCAGAGGATCCTTTACTATTAGATTCATGTAATCCATGGTGATTAATGTAGAGTGCGATCCCGGTCAGCAGCTGTTCTACAAATGCGTGTAATCCTGATTGACAGCCGATTAGTAATAAGTGAGGACATTTTTAGAACTTTCAAAATGAAAACAGTTCAAGGCCTGAATACATTGCTCAGGAATGCTGTCGGACAATGTGATTGCTCTAACCTGGCGAGTAGTCCCCTGCATTTAATGCTCTCTGCTTTAGGCAGGAGTGACTGCTATTTATCTGAAGCAGATTGTAGGACTCTGCTCCATCTGTGTGTCTAAAGAGCTGGATAAGTGACGAAGCTGGAGTTTAATGGGTTGACAAGCCTGTTACTGCGAGTCTGATTGATTTACAGATGTGAGCTGCATCTCACATTTAATGACAGGCCCAGGCTCACACTTTGTTTTCTATCATTGTTTCACAGTCTCATGGGACTAAAAGTTGATAAATCCCAAGGACCGGATGACCTACATCCTAGGGTTTTGAAAGAGGTGGCCATTGGAATTGTGGACGCATTGGTTGTCATCTTCCAAAATTCTATAGATTCTGGAACGGTTCCTGCAGATTGGAGGATAGCAAATGTAACCCCGCTATTTAAGAAAGGAGGGAGAGAGAAAACAGGGCCTGTTTGCCTCACATCAGTAGTTGGGAAAATGCTGGAATCTATTATAAAGGATGCAATAACTGGGCACTTAGAAACTAATAGTAAGATTGGGCAAAGTCAGCATGGATTTATGAAAGGGAAATTCTGTTTGACAAACCTATTGGAGTTCTTTGAGGATGTAACTAGTGGAGTAAACAAAGGGGAACCGGTAGATGTGGTGTGTCTGGACTTTCAGAAGGCCTTCGATAAGGTCCCACACAAGAGGTTGGTGAACAAAATTAGGGCACATAGAATTGGGGGTATTATACTAGCATGGATTGAGAATTGGTTAACAGACAGAAAACAAAGAGTCGGGATAAACGGGTCTTTTTTGGGAAGGCAGGCTGTGACTAGTGGGGTACTGCAAGGATCGGTGCTTGGGCCCCAGCTATTCACAATCTATATCAATGATTTGGATGAGGGGACTAAATGTAACATTTCCAAATTTGCTGATGATACAAAGCTGGGAGAATGTTTCCCTTGGCTGGGGAGTCTAGAACCAGGGGCCACAGCCTCAAGATAAAGGGTAGGCCATTCAGGACTGAGATGAGAAGAAATTTCTTCACACAGAGGGTGGTGAATCTTTGGAATTCTCTACCCCAGAGGGCTGTGGCGGCTCAGTCATTGGGTATATTCAAAACAGAAGTCGATTGATTTCTGACTAGTAAGGGCATCAAGGGATATGGCGATAGGGCCGGTGAATGGAGTTGAGACAGAAGATCATCCATGATCTCATTGAATGGCGGAGCAGGCTGGAAGGGCCGAATGGCCTAATCCTGCTCCTATTTCTTATGTTCTTATGTTCTTAGTCTCAATTGCTGTCTGAATAAAAAGCAAATAATTCTGTAAGTGAGATAGAGACTGAAACTCTCCTACTGTGGCTTCAGTTCTGCGGAGACACATTGAGCAAGAAGATGACAAATTCATTGCCCAGTCTGTGTTTTATCTCACCCAGGGTGGATGGTCCCCAGACCTGCCCTTACTGCTACTTGGCGAGAGAGGGCAAAGGTGAGAATGGGATCCTGCACCTTGCTCGCTATCCAAGTACCCCTGCTGGAAAGGCTGCATGTTTGCTCATTGGCTGATGACAAGATCAGGCATGGTGGTGATACTCCCATAGGGCAATAGCCATGAACTCGACTAAAAGATGAAGCTTGGTCACTTGCTGAGGTTCCAGAAGCTGGACATGGCCTGTGGAACTGTATCACAACCTGAAATATTTTCAGCAGAGGAACAGAGAGGAACAGAAAAATGATACAGGACTGAACAAAACTGATGAAGACTGATGCAATATCATCATCCACATAGAATCTCCCCATATGCCTCAACACCCGCTACCCACTTTCTCACCATATCCCGCAATCCCATCCACGCACCTTCTGACCCACCATATGGTGAGAAGGTGGGTAGGTGGGGTTGAGGGATATGGTGAGAAGGTGGGTAGGTGGGGTTGAGGGATATGGGGTGAAGGTGGGTAGGTGGGGTTGAGGGATATGGGGTGAAGGTGGGTAGGTGGGGTTGAGGGATATGGAGGGAAGGTGGGTAGATGGGGTTGAGGCATATGGGGAGAAGGTGGGTAGGTGGGGTTGAGGGATATGGGGAGAAGGTGGGTAGGTGGGGTTGAGGGATATGGGGAGAAGGTGGGTAGGTGGGATTGAGGGATATGGGGAGAAGGTGGGTCAGTGGGGTTGAGGGATATGGGGAGAAGGTGGGTAGGTGGGGTTGAGGGATGTGGGGAGAAGGTGGGATTGAGGGATATTGGGTGAAGGTGGGTAGGTGGGATTGAGGGATATGGGGAGAAGGTGGGTAGGTGAGTTTGAGGGATATGGGGAGAAGGTGGGTAGGTGGGGTTGAGGGATATGGGGAGAAGGTGGGTAGGTGGGGTTGAGGGATATGGGGAGAAGGTGGGTAGGTGGGATTGAGGGATATGGGGAGAAGGTGGGTCGGTGGGGTTGAGGGATATGGGGAGAAGGTGGGTAGGTGGGGTTAAGGGATGTGGGGAGAAGGTGGGGTTGAGGGATATTGGGTGAAGGTGGGTAGGTGGGATTGAGGGATATGGGGAGAAGGTGGGTATTTGGGGTTGAGTGATATGGGGAGAATGTGGGTAGGTGGGGTTGAGGGATATTGGGTGAAGGTGGGTAGGTGGGATTGAGGGATATGGGGAGTAGGTGGGTATGTGGGGTTGAGGAATATGGGGAGAAGGTGGGTAGGTGGGGTTGAGGGATATGGGGAGCAGGTGGGTCAGTGGGGTTGAGGGATATGGGGAGAATGTGGGTAGGTGGGGTTGAGGGATTTGAGGAGAAGGTGAGTAGGTCTATGAAAAAGGGACAGACTTGGATCATCTTGCCTTTTCCTGTTCCCAAAAATTCTCATGGAAAATGCTGGATGACTAATTTCCAGATGTGCAGTTGTTCTGAATCCCACAAAACACTGTCAATAACTCAGTAGGTTTCTAATCGTAAACAAGCTCGGGTTATGCCCTGTATCTGGATCAATGAACAGACACATGTGGCTTGTGAAACATATGATTGAATTTGACACGCGGGGAGAAATTCGTGTGTTTAGCGCCACACATTAGCGCCACGAGATGGCGCTAAAACGCTGTTCAGAGCTCTACCGTCTGCTGATGGTGGTTCCAACATCGCACACCATATCTGTCCTGCCGGTAGCGCTGCTGGTAAACTCGATCACCAGGGTCATCGCAGTCACAGAGATCATGACGTCAGTGAGTGTGCAACGTTCACTTGACGCCCGATCTCCCAACTTTGTTTTGGTCATGGTACTTACCGGCTGGATAAAGCAACGATAGGTAGAGGTGGCGTGCAGCAGCAGGAAGCCAGCTCCAGCCATAAGATTTAAAGGGATCCTCACCAATCATGAGGGAGGGAGGAGGTAGCCAGGCAATCGGCCTTCCGGATGGGCGGTACGTGACTGGTTCATCAGACTCTGATTCAAATGAATGAAACCCCAGATCCCCGTTGCTCACCACAGCCCCATTGTACCGCTGATGCATGGAAGGGCTCCTCCCCTCATTAAAGGGGAGGGCCCAAGCCCACAACTCAGCGGGGCCCTACCTGGACCACAGGGGAGCGGGGAGCCGTGCCAGCAGCCCAGCACACGAGGAGCGCCGGGTTGCCAGATCGCGTTCAAAGAGGCAACAAGCCGCGACAAGTAAGTCGGCCAATTTTTTTTCCCCCGCCCGCCACCTCCCCTTTACTTACGAGCCTCCTGCTGCTCCGTTCCCGCCCCCTAAATCGGTCGCTGTTATCGCCTGGCGCAGATTCAGGGGGAGCGGGTCAATTTTGCAGGTGGGACGAAAACGGGGCGCTGCGCACAGCGATGTCGTCATCATTGCCAGCGCAGCAGAGCGGGCGCTACCGGTGACCGCCGCCGCTAAACTCCCGCTGAATTTAGCGGGTGTCATTAGTGGTGCAGCGACCAGGCGAAAAGTCATTTGTGCCCCGTTAGCCCCCAAAGGCGCTATCGGGAGGCACAAAGCCACCGAATTTCTAGCCCCTTATTTCAGTGAGCAAGTGGTCAATATTTGGAACAGTCTCTCTCGGGGTTGGTGGAAGCAGTTAGTTCATTCATTCAATTCATTCAAATTGGATTTCTTTCAGATAATAACATTTTGGGAAACAGTGTATGAGTAATTTGAGACATGACATATGGTGAGTGCGGCATGCTCGGGAGGAACAGGTGACTTTGGAGCTGTGGTTCCCAAAACTCTTCACCACGAGGGTTTTTTTCTCATTTTTGGGTCTGTTCCATACTCATTAAAAGGGATTGGTTGTTATGATTAGTTAACATCTCCTCCATTATCGTTGTTTCAGGTGACTAACAGGATGATAGAAGGCGAACTAAATGGACCGTGGTCATTTTTTGGTCTAGCAATTCCTGTGTCCCATATGTTCAAATGTTCCTATTTTCCTTTGTTTGCATGTTCCCATGTTCCTACGATCCCATGTTCCCATATGTCCATGTTCCTATGTTCCCATAATCCTGTGTTCTCATATGTCCATGTTCCCATGATCCCATATTCCTCTGATCCCATGATCCTATGTTCCCATATTCCCATGTTACCATGTTCCTATATTCCCATGTCTGGGAGGCTGCAAATGGAGGAAGAGGTGGATGAAGAGGTTGAATTTTGGTTCCCCATCCCCACTGAAATTCAACCCCCAAATACCTGAGACAATAGCTGCTCCAATGTAGGTCAGTGGAGGTGCAGAGAGAAGCTGCAGCCTCAGCAGGTGTAGCGGCTCATGGGATCTGACAACACACAGCCCACTTAGAGTAGTCAGCAAACAGACAGTGAGAAACGAGCGGCCCTGTGCCAGCAGTCACTGCTCGGCAAAGTGAAAGATTTCCTACATTTCCCTGTGTCTCGGTTGAGAAATGATCTTTTGTTTGGAAGGCTGCATCCTCCAGTCCCCCCGAGACTCTTACTTCATTTGTCATTTCTGCGCAACCTCCTTTTCCAATGCAGAGTAAGGGGCAGAGCAAATCTATCAATACACCTTATAAATCCACTCCACATGCTCCCCCTTCTCCACCGAGCTTTAACCCTTGGACTGCTGAAGCCTTCTGGCAACTGCAAAGTACAACTTTCACAGTCTTACAGGAGAATGGTGCTTTTCTGATTGCCAATGTAGATTCATAGATTCATAGAAACTTACAGCACGGAAGGAGGCCATTTGGCCCGTCGAGCTTGTGTTGGCTCTTTGAAAGAGCAGTCGTGCTCAGTCCCACATCCCCGCTTTTTGTCCGTAACCCTGTAAGTTCCTCCTCCTCCAGAACCCGTCCAACTCACTTTTAAAATTATTAATGGAATCAGCTTCCACCACCTTTTCAGGTGGAGCGTTCCAGATCCCGACAACTCTCTGAGTGAAAACATTTCGCCTCACCTCCCCTTGAGATCTTTTTTAATGATTTTGAATCTATGACCTCTGGTTATTGACCCACTCGCCAGAGGGAATAGTGTTTCTCTATCTACTCTATCAAAACCTCTCAGCATCTTGAAAACCTCTATTAGGTCACCTCTTAACCTTCTCTGTTCCAAGGAGAACAGTCCGAACTTTTCCAACCTCTTCTCATAACTGAAGTCCCTCATCCCTGGTAACATCCTGGTAAACCTCCTCTGTATCCTTTCTAAGGCCTTTACATCTTTCCTGAAGTGTGGTGCCAGAATTAGCCACAATACTCCAGCTGAGGCCTAACCAGTGATTTATAAAGTTCTAACATGATCTCTTTGCTTTTATATTCTATGCCTCTATTTATAAACCCAAGTAGCCCATATGCTTTTTTAACCAGCTTATCAACTTGCCCTGCCACCTTTCAATATTTGTGTATATGGACACCAAGGTCTCTCTGCTCATCTACACTTTTCAAAATCGTGCCATTTATAGTATAGTGTCTTTCCATATTAGTCCTCCCAAAGTGCATTACTTCACACTTCTCCACTCTAACTGCTGGGATCCAATTTCACGGGTACTGGCCATTCTCATCTGTGAGCTGAGGTAGCAAGGGTTGGCAGGCTATTGAGCATCACAACCAAACCTGAAGCAAAATGCTGCGGGTGTTGGACACACTCAGCAGGTCAGACTGCATCTGGGGACTGTGGAACTTCGGGTCAACATTTCAGGCTGATGACCATTCGTCAGAACTACTTCTCACAAAAGGTCATCGACCTGAAAGGTTAACCCGAACTTCCTCTCTCCACAGACGCTGCCTGACGGATTGAGTATTGCCAACATCTTTGAGACAAAAAAAAATCTTATGGATGATGAAGGATTTGGGAGATACTAAATGAATACTTTGCCTTGGTTTTCACAGAAGGGAGAGGTTGTGGAAGTCGAAGAGTGCAAGAGGAAGAGGTGGAGCAGTTAGATACAGAAATAGTACTGAGGGGGTTTCCATTGAACTTCCTCAAAAGTTGTGGTGGTGGAGCAGAAGTCCTCAGGAAATTCCTGGTGGATGAGCGTGATGCATCACTTGTCTCTTACTGTCTCAGTTTGAAGTGATCTGTGAGGAACAAGATCCCACAAACTGGTCCATTTGGCATTAATGCACCACCCCCCCACCCCCCCCCCCCCCCCCCCCGCCTCCGTAATCCCCATTTCTGGCTGCTGGGGTGATTGGAAACCCTTTTTTCTGGTACTCTGTACAGAGCCAGACAGAAATGGCTGGCATTCTGCGAGTCGCTGTGTGTGTGAATGCCGTGCAGTGGCCGATAATGTACCGACCCCAGGACAGTCTGTGACATCAACTGTTCAAATCAAAAGGAGCGAAAGCAGGATTCTGGACCGCAGCACTATCACTATTGATTCTCCAGACTATAATGAGATAGTGAGTTATGCCCGCACTGCTGGTCACTGCTTTCCCCGGGCGAGCTGCTGGACATTTATGTTTTTTAATAGGAAGAAAGACCTGCATTTATTTAGCGCCTTTCATGACCACTGGACGTCCCAATGCACTTTACAGCCAATGAAGTACTTTTGAAGTGTAGTCACTGTTGTAATGAAGGAAATGCAGCAGCCCACTGCGCACAGCAAGCTCCTACAAACAGCAATGTGATAATGACCAGATAATCGGTCTTAGTGATGTTGATTGAGGGATAAATACTGGCCAGGACACCGGGGATAACTCACCTGCTCTTCTTTGAAATAGTGACGTGGGATATTTTATGTCCACCTGAGAGAGCAGACAGGGCCTCGGTTTAACGTCTCATCTGAAAGACGGCACCTCCGACAGTGCAGCACTCCCTCAGTACTGCACTGGAGTGTCAGCCTAGATTATGGGCTCAAGTCTCGAGTTGAATTTGAACGCACAGCATTCTGACTCAGAGGCGAGAGTCAAAGCTGATTGCTCAGTAATTCAGTGGGAGTCTAATAAATACCACAAATCACAGGGCACTTGGCGAGGAGCCATAGCTGAGGAACTGTGGAAAACCTGACACTGTCCTTGTCACTTAAAGAGCAACAGCACCAGCGATGGAAGGCCAAATGGGGCATCTTTCAAATTATTCAGGATTCCAAGATAGTATTTGAATTTATTCATTCACGAGATGTGGACGTCGCTGGCAAGGCCAGCATTTATTGCCTATCCCTAATTGCTTTTGATAAGGTGGTGGTGAGCCGCCTTCTTCAACTGCTGCAGTTCGTGTGGTGAAGGTACTCCCACAGTGCTGTTAGGGATGGAGTTCCAGGATTTTGACACAGCGACGATGAAGGAACAGCGATATATTTCCAAGTCAGGATGGTGTGTGACCTGGAGGGGAACTTGGAGGTGGTGGTGTTCCCGTGCACCTGCTGCTCTTGTCCTTCCAGGTGGTAGAGGTCGCAAGTTTGGGAGGTGCAGCCGAATAAGCCTTGGCGAGTTGCTGCCAAGTGAGTGATGGAGAGGATATGGGGTCGGAAGATCATCTCAGGGCAAACCAAGGTTGCAAACAGTCTGGTTGAGCCTTAGACAGTGCCTAGGGAGAGGGATGGAATCGCTGGGTAGGGAAGAGAATTTGTGACGGGGACCGAAGACAATGGCTTCGATCTTCCCAATAGTAAATTGGAGGAAATTTCGGCTCATCACGGATTGGATGTCAGACAAGCAACGTGATAAATCAGAGGCAGTGGAAGAGTGGAGAGAGGTGGTGGTGAGGTAGAGCTGGGAGTCGTCAGCGTACATGTGGAACCTGAGGTTGTGTTTTCAGGTGATGTTGCCAAGGGGCAGCATGTAGTTGAGAAATTGGATGGAGCCAAGGATAGATCCATGAGGGACTCCAGGGGTAACGTAGTAGGTATTATCAGTGCTACAAGCTGTGATTGTTCACCGGATGTACTCTATTTAATATATACTGGTGTCAGTGTTTACAGACTGTATATAATATATACTGGTGTCAGTGTTTACAGACTGTATATAATATGTACTGGTGTCAGTGTTTAGGGACTGTATATAATATGTACTGGTGTTAGTGTTTAGAGACTGTATATGATATATACTGGTGTCAGTGTTTAGAGACTGCACTGTATACAATATATCCTGGTGTCAATGTATACAGACCGTACTCTATATAATATATACTGGTGTCAGTGTTTACAGGCTGCACTGTATTTAATATATTCTGGAGACAGTGTTTACAGGCTGTACTGTACATAATATAAACTGGTGTCAGTGTATACAGACTGTACTGTATACAATATATACTGGTGTCATTGTTTACAGGCTGTACTGTATATAATATATACTGGTGTCAGTGTATACAGACTGTACTGTATATAATATATACTGGTGTCATTGTTTACAGGCTGTACTGTATACAATATATACTGGTGTCATTGTTTACAGGCTGTACTGTATATAATATATACTGGTGTCAGTGTATACAGACTGTACTGTATATAATATATACTGGTGTCATTGTTTACAGGCTGTACTGTATACAATATATACTGGTGTCATTGTTTACAGGCTGTACTGTATACAATATATACTGGTGTCATTGTTTACAGGCTGTACTGTATATTGTATATGCTGGTGTCAGTGTTTACAGACTGTACTGTATATAATATATACTGGTGTCAGTGTTTGCCGACTGTATATAATATATACTGGAGCCAGTGTATTCAGACTGTACTGTATATAATATATACTGGAGCCAGTGTATTCAGACTGTACTGTATATAATATATACTGGAGCCAGTGTATTCAGACTGTACTGTATATAATATATACTGGAGCCAGTGTATTCAGACTGTACTGTATATGATATATACTGGTGTCAGTGTTTACAGTCTGTACCTTATAATATAATATATTTAAAATAGTCTCTGTGTTCACTGCACTGTATATGATACGTGCTGCTGTCAGTGTTCACAGGCTGTGCTTTAGATGATACATATGCAGTTCACATCTTACCCTCGCCATGAAGCCCTCTCTCTCTGTTTTTTCTGCCTTCTGCCCCATGCCGTGTCAGCTATGCCTTAGTGGGTAGCACTCTCGCCTCTGTTTCAGAAGGTTGAGGGTTCAAGTTCCACTCCAGTGACTTGAGCACAAACATCTTGGCTGATTCTCCAGTGCTGAACTGAGGGAATGCTGTCTTTTATATGAGGCATTAAATTGAGGCCCTGTCTGCCCTCTCAGGTGGATGTATAAGATCCTATGGCTCTATTTCGAAGAAGAGCAGGCGAGTTTTCCCCGTTGTCCTGGCCAATGTTTATCCCCCAATCAACATCTAAAACAGATTATCTAGTCGTTATCCCATTGCTGTTTGTGGGAGCTTGCTGTGCGCAAATTGGTTGTTGCATTTCCAACATTGCAACAGTGACTACACTTCAAAAAGAATGGCATTAGTTTAAAGTGCTTCGGGAGATCTGGTGGTCATGAAAGGTACTGTATAAATGCAAGTCTTTCTTTATGCCTCCTCCAAGCTCAACTCATCTTCTAGACTCCTTCTCCTATTCCCACTAAACTGCTGTACAACCAATTTCCCTTTTGATCCCCATGCTAGCTGACATTGCAAACGGTTCCCTCTCCTCAGGCAATGCCCCCCTTCCCTTCACAACTGTCATCATCAATCCCGCCACAAAAAAAAACATTGATTTGCTCTGTTTTTGCAAAATATTGCTTCATCTCCAACCTCCCTTTCCTCTCCAAATATTTGAACGTGTTGCTTCACTGCACACATGCTGCTGAAACCTCATCCGTGCATTTGTCACTTTCAGACTCTCCTGGCCAGCCTCCCACCCTCCATAAAATTCCACTCAAACAAAACTCTGCTGTCCACATTTTGTCAGCCAGTTGCTCAGTTGGTCGCACCTTTGCCTCTGAGTCAGAAGGTTGTGGGTTCAAGTCCCACTCCAGAGACTTGAGCACAGAAATTTAGGCTGACACTCCAGTGCAGTACTGTGGGAGTGCTGCACTGTTGGAGGTGCCATCTTTTGGATGAGAAGTTAAACCGAGGCCCCCTCTACTTTCTCAGGTGGATGTAAAAGATCCCATGGCACTATTTTGAAGAAGAGCAGGGGAGTTATCCCCGGTGTCCTGGCTAATACTTAGCCCTCAATCAACATCACTAAAACAGATTATCTGGTCATTATCACATTACTGTTCGTGGGAGCTTGCTGTGCGCGAATTGGCTGCCACGTTTCCTACATTGCAACAGTGACTACACTTCAAAAAGTACTTCATTGGCTGTAAAGTGCTTTGGGACATCCGGTGGTCTTGAAAAACGCTATATAAATGCAAATCTTTCTTTCTTTTTGTCCTGCACCAAGACCCGTTCACCCATCACCCCTGTGCTTGCTGACCAACATTGGCCCATATTTTCCGATCGGAGGCTTCCTGCGTGCGGAGGCCTCCGATCTGGAAAAAATCTACAGACTTACCTGAGTTATTTACCGTGGGCTAAAAATTTACTTACCTTTTTTAAAAATATTTTAAAATTATAAATGAGTGAACATTTTTTTTTAACGTTTTTAAACTCTTATGCTGGTAAAAGCAGGCCTTATAAGTGATTTCAGCGGGCGGAGGTTCTGCAGAAAGCAGAACTCTCCATCGTCAGAGGCCCTTCTCCAGGGCAGGCGTCCGATCTGTCTAGAGGATTCTTGACAGATCGGAAGTGCCGGTTTTCAGCGCATGCACTTCGCATGCCTGAAACCGGCATTTGCGAGGTCCCGACGGGTGTGTACACACCTCGTACACATAGGCATCGGAAATTACGGGCCATTGTCTTCCTAACCCCAAAGCCTTCAATTTAATATTCCCATCCATGTGTTCAAATCCCCCCATGGCCTCGCCCTTCCCTATTGCTGTAACCTCCTCCAGTTCTATACCACCTGCATCCCCCCCCCCCCCACCCCATCCCCACCACCAGCTCTCCATTCCTCTGACTTTGGCTTTTATCGCATCACCTCTTCCTTCAATCACCAGGTGATAGCAAGGTGGGGGAGGCTTTAGTTATGTGGGGTGACTGGGGCTCTTTTTCATTCCAGCAGAAGATTAGGAGGAGATGTGATGGAGCTGCTCAAGATTATGGCTTGTAATCAGATGAATTGGTCGGTGAGTCAGTAACTAGATCTCAGATCATCGCCAAGAGAATAAAGGGAAGTTCAGAGAACTTTTCATGCACCCAGGAAGGAATGCCTGACCAGAAACAGAAGCCATAAAAGCAAAGGGGGTCAAAAGTTGAAAAGTCAACATGTAAAAGGGTTTGGGGAAAGGGAAGGGGAGTGGGACTAAGTGGATAGCTCTTTTAGAGAGATGGCACGGGCATGACGGACCTTCTTCTGTGCTGTAAAATTCTCTGATTGTATGTTTCTACATACACCATGGCCCAATTATATGTTTAGATACCTCCCTAAATATCGCTAGTGTGAAACTGTTCAATCATTGATTGAGTTTCCCTATTATTATTCCAGTAGCAGGACTTCAATCAAAGATATGTTCATTATGACGGGTGGAGTGACACCAGTAATTCCCTCATCTTTCATCTTTTCAATCCCTTTTATAAATAGGTTCAGGATATATGTTTCCACCTATTCATAGTTAATTGGCTGAAAAGCTAGCCAATGGGTGAGCTCCTGGAGATAAAGAGTTTGGGGAGAGGGCTTTGAGAGTAAATGGTCGATGAATTGAATCGCACTATGCCCGTTTTACAAGCCTAAAACGAGTGCCTAAGGGGCTATTATGGCAGGCGCGTGCACAGGCTCATTCCGTGCCAGGAGCAGCCGCCCACCATATTAGTTAGGGCTGCTCAGTAGGTGTCCAGTGCATGTGCCTGAAACTGGCATTAGGCCCACTGCATTTCCGGATCGGGGGCCTAATGAGGCCGGAAAACCAATCGTACCACCGGCCCCTTCTAGGCCGGTGGACTTGAGATCAATGGAAAAGGGATTGGTTTACTTTGGACTAATGACCTCTGCCAATTTCTAAGCGTCCGTTGTTCTCAGGTGTCAGATATTACAGTAGATGTCAGAAGACTAGCACCTTCCAATGATACGCTCCTGACTGTTGCTTTAGTGGACGAGTAAACCCGTTTAAAATAATTGGGTTGGAAGATCAGGGCAAGGAATGTCATTCAGTCGCGCTAAACCATCCAGGCATCATATCGCCCACAGTCATATCAAGCCTCTGAGGTGTGGGGCAGGATAAATGACCATTTGCAGGGTCCACAGGGTAGTAATTGTCCCCAATTGCAGCAAGCTTATCTCACTGACAATTCTCACTTCAAGAAATGGTAAACAACCACAAACTGTCGGCTAATAATGGTCCAACCACTTAGACCTGATTACCCAGGGCACATCACAACCCCCTGTGTTATCACAAGATTCACCCCGGCTCATTTCTCTCAGCCATCAGTAAACAGCCACTCACAACCCAGCCCACAACCCTTTCCAGCATTTCCTCAAATGATCAATATCTCCCAGTATAAGAGGAGATTGCTGGCATCAACCCTAGAAACATCTTCATCTTCTCGACACAGATATTCTGTTAAGTGTTCAGGTTTATGTAACTGTTCCGGCACCAACAACTTCAGACACATTTGACATATTCAGCACAGAATAATGTACATATCTGCCACTATACTCAATCATTCTCTCTCAGGTCGGTGTTCTCTCACTCAATCACTCTCTCTCTCAGGCCGGTTTTGTCTCTCCTCTCTCTCTCTCTCTCTCTTTCTCTCAGGCCGGTTCTCTCTCTCTCTCTCTCTCGCTCTCTCTCTCACAGGCTGGTTCTCTCTCTCTCTCTCTCTTTTTCTCAGGCCGGTTCCCTCTCTCTCTCTCTCTCTCGCTCTCTCTCTCTCAGGCCGGTTCCCTCTCTCTCTCTCTCTCGATCTCTCTCTCTCAGGCCGGTTCTCTCTCTCTCTCTCTCTCGATCTCTCTCTCTCAGGCCGGTTCTCTCTCTCCCCTCTCTCTCTCTATCTCAGGCTGGTTCTCTCTCTCTCTCTCCTCTCTCTCTCTATCTCAGGCTGGTTCTCTCTCTCTCTCTCCTCTCTCAGGCCGGTTCTCTCTCTCCTCTCTCTCTCTCTCAGGCCAGTTCTCTCTCTTTCTCTCTCTCTCTCAGGCCAGTTCTCTCTCTCTCTCTCTCTCTCTCAGGCCGGTTCTCTCTCTCTCTCTCTCTCTCTCTCAGGCCGGTTCTCTCTCTCTCTCTCTCTTTCTCTCAGGCCAGTTCTCTCTCTCTCTCTCTCTCTCTCTCTCAGGCCGGTTCTCTCTCTCTCTCTCTCTCTCTCAGGCCAGTTCTCTCTCTCTCTCTCTCTCTCTCTCAGGCCGGTTCTCTCTCTCTCTCACTCTCTCTATCTCAGGCCAGTTCTCTCTCTCTCTCTCTCTCTCTCTCTCTCAGGCCAGTTCTCTCTCTCTCTCTCTCTCTCAGGCCGGTTCTCTCTCTCTCTCACTCTCTCTATCTCAGGCCAGTTCTCTCTCTCTCTCTCTCTCTCTCTCTGAGGCCAGTTCTCTCTCTCTCTCTCTCTCTCTCTCTCTCAGGCCGGTTCTCTCTCTCTCTCTCTCTCTCTCAGGCCAGTTCTCTCTCTCTCTCTCTCTCTCTCTCTCTCTCAGGCCAGTTCTCTCTCTCTCTCTCTCTCTCTCAGGCCAGTTCTCTCTCACTCTCTCTCAGGCCAGTTCTCTCTCTCTCTCTCTCTCTCTCTCTCAGGCCGGTTCTCTCTCTCTCTCACTCTCTCTATCTCAGGCCAGTTCTCTCTCTCTCTCTCTCTCTCTCTCTCTCAGGCCAGTTCTCTCTCTCTCTCTCTCTCTCAGGCCGGTTCTCTCTCTCTCTCACTCTCTCTATCTCAGGCCAGTTCTCTCTCTCTCTCTCTCTCTCTCAGGCCAGTTCTCTCTCGCTCTCTCTCTCTCAGGCCGGTTCTCTCTCTCTCTCTCTCTCTCTCTCTCTCAGGCCAGTTCTCTCTCTCTCTCTCTCTCTCTCGGGCCAGTTCTCTCTCCCTCTCTCTCTCTCTCTCAGGCCAGTTCTCTCTCTCTCTCTCTGTCTCAGGCCAGTTCTCTCTCTCTCTCTCTCTCTCTCTCTCTCAGGCCAGTTCTCTCTCTCTCTCTCTCTCTCTCAGGCCAGTTCTCTCTCTCTCTCTCTCTCTCTCTCTCAGGCCGGTTCTCTCTCTCTCTCTCTCAGGCCAGTTCTCTCTCTCTCTCTCTCTCTCTCTCTCAGGCCAGTTCTCTCTCTCTCTCTCTCTCTCAGGCCAGTTCTCTCTCTCTCTCTCTCAGGCCAGTTCTCTCTCTCTCTCTCTCTCTCTCTCTCAGGCCAGTTCTCTCTCTCTCTCTCTCTCAGGCCAGTTCTCTCTCTCTCTCTCTCTCTCTCTCAGGCCAGTTCTCTCTCTCTCTCTCTCTCTCTCTCTCAGGCCAGTTCTCTCTCTCTCTCTCTCTCTCTCAGGCCTGTTCTCTCTCTCTCTCTCTCAGGCCAGTTCTCTCTCTCTCTCTCTCTCTCTCTCTCAGGCCAGTTCTCTCTCTCTCTCTCTCAGGCCAGTTCTCTCTCTCTCTCTCTCTCTCTCTCTCAGGCCAGTTCTCTCTCTCTCTCACTCTCTCTCTCTCAGGCCGGTTCTCTCTCTCCTCTCTCTCTCTCTCTCTCCCTCAGGCCAGTTCTCTCTCTCTCTCACTCTCTCTCTCTCAGGCCGGTTCTCTCTCTCCTCTCTCTCGCTCTCTCTCTCTCAGGCCGGTTCTCTCTCTCTCTCTCTCTCTCTCTCTCAGGCCGGTTCTCTCTCTCTCTCTCTCTCTCTCTCTCTCTCTCAGGCCGGTTCTCTCTCTCTCTCTCTCTCTCACAACCGGTTCTCTCTCTCTCTTTCTCTCTTGCCGGTTCTCTCTCTCTCTCTCAGGCCAGTTCTCTCTCTTCTCTCTCTCTCTCTCGCTCTGTCTATCTCTCAGGCCGGTTCTCTCTCTCTCTTTCTCTCTTGTCGGTTCTCTCTCTCTCTCTCTCTCAGGCCAGTTCTCTCTCCTCTCTCTCTCTCTCTCTCAGGCCGGTTTTTCTCTCTCTCTCTCTCTCTCTCGGACCAGTTCTCTCTCCTCTCTCTCTCTCTCTTCTCTCTCTCTCAGGCCAGTTCTCTCTCTCTCTCTCTCTCTCTCAGGCCGGTTCTCTCTCTCTCTCTCTCTCTCTCTCTCTTTCTCTCAGGCCAGTTCTCTCTCTCTCTCTTCTCTCTCTCTCAGGCCAGTTCTCTCTCTCTCTCTCTCACTCTCTCTATCTCAGGCCAGTTCTCTCTCTCTCTCAGGCCAGTTCTCTCTCTCTCTCTCTCTCTCTCTCAGGCCAGTTCTCTCTCTCTCTCGCTCTCTCTCAGGCCACTCTCTCTCTCTCTCTCAGGCCAGTTCTCTCTCTCTCTCTCTCTCTCTCAGGCCGGTTCTCTCTCTCTCTCTCTCTCTCTCTCAGGCCAGTTCTCTCTCTCTCTCTCTCTCTCTCTCAGGCCAGTTCTCTCTCTCTCTCTCTCTCTCTCAGGCCAGTTCTCTCTCTCTCTCTCTCTCTCTCTCTCTCTCTCTCTCAGGCCAGTTCTCTCTCTCTCTCTCTCTCTCTCTCAGGCCAGTTCTCTCTCTCTCTCACTCTCTCTCTCTCAGGCCGGTTCTCTCTCTCCTCTCTCTCGCTCTCTCTCTCTCTCAGGCCGGTTCTCTCTCTCTCTCTCTCTCTCTCTCTCAGGCCGGTTCTATCTCTCTCTCTCTCTCTCTCTCTCTCAGGCCGGTTCTCTCTCTCTCTCTCTCTCTCTCTCTCTCAGGCCGGTTCTCTCTCTCTCTCTCTCTCTCACAGGCCGGTTCTCTCTCTCTCTTTCTCTCTTGCCGGTTCTCTCTCTCTCTCTCTCTCAGGCCAGTTCTCTCTCTTCTCTCTCTCTCGCTCTGTCTATCTCTCAGGCCAGTTCTCTCTCTCTCTCTCTCTCTCTCTCTCTCTCTCAGGCCAGTTCTCTCTCTCTCTCTCTCTCTCAGGCCAGTTCTCTCTCTCTCTCTCTCTCTCTCTCTCTCTCTCTCAGGCCAGTTCTCTCTCTCTCTCTCTCAGGCCAGTTCTCTTTCTCTCTTTCTCTCTTGCCGGTTCTCTCTTTCTCTCTCTCTCTCTCTCAGGCCAGTTCTCTCTCCTCTCTCTCTCTCTCTCTCTCTTTCTCTCAGGCCGGTTTTTCTCTCTCTCTCTCTCTCTCTCAGACCAGTTCTCTCTCCTCTCTCTCTCTCTCTCTCTCTTTCTCTCAGGCCGGTTCTCTCTCTCTCTCTTCTCTCTCTCTCAGGCCAGTTCTCTCTCCTCTCTAGTTCTCTCTCTCACAGGCTGGTTCTAGCTCTCCTCTCTCAAGCTTATTCTCTCCTTTTCTATTGCATTTATTTTCTTTCTGTTTTTCTTTCTCTCCTGCACATTTTTCTTTCATTATCTGTTTTATTCTTTCGTACATTAGCTCTTTCTGTCTATCAAGCTCGTCCTTCCTACAGGTTATGAATTCACTCTCCCTTTCACATCCCCATCCCTCTCTCACGTTCACTCTCTCTCACATCCCCATCCCTCTCTCATTTTCATTCCCTCTCATGCATTCTCACTCTCGCATGCAAATTCTCTTTCTTCAATTTATCCTCTCTCCATCTTCTTTATTCAAGCTTTCTTTCATGTTCACTCGCCCTCATTCTTCCTCAACTTTATTCTTTCATTCTCTCTTGCATTTTCTTTTGACTTCTCTGTTGTGCTAATTTTTTCTCTCTCTTTCTCTCTCATGCTCAGTTTCTCAGCTGTTCTTTCTCTCTCTCTCTTTCTCTCTCTCTCTCTTTCTCTCTCTCTCTCTTTGGCTCCTTCCTTGCCAATGCTCAGTCTTTGACTTGTTTGTGAATATTATGGTATAGATAAGTAGAGCATGAACTCACTATCATGCAGATTATTTTAACTTTCAAAACACATTTGACAAAGATCCACATGAAAGAATTCTGCTATCCATTCTGCTATTTAAACACAGGCATTAGCCCATTTTTAAAATTCATTCTCAGGATGTGGGCATCGCTGGCAAGGCCGGCATTTATTGCCCATCCCTAGTTTATCTGAGAACGTGGTGGTGAGCCTTCTCCATGGACCGTTAGTAGCGGTTTGGTACAACTGAGTGTTTGCTAGGCCACTTCAGAGGGCAGTTAATAGTCAGCCACACTGCAGTGGGACTGGAGTCACATCTAAACCAGACCGGGTAAGGACGGCAGATTTCCTTCCCTAAAGGAAATTATTGAACCAATTGGGTTTTTACGACTATCCAACAGTTCCATGGTCACTTTTACTGATGAGAAGTCGCACAACACCAGATTATAGTCCAACAGTTTTATTTGAAATTACGAGCTTTCGGAGCGCTGCTCCTTCGTCAGGTAAAGTGAGGGAATACAAATCAGATACAAAGCATATATAGACAGAGAACAATGTGTCTGCAGAGATACAATCCGTCAGGGAGGCATTACATCAAAGACACAGCAGAATACAGCTAAGACAATGAGGTGGGGTCACAGTGGGTCCAACGTGTCAAATGCTGCAGTCTGCAGTTAAGCTTTTTACTTTTTTTTAAAACTGGAAATCACATCTGTGAACCAGACAACGACAACTCTAGTCTGGACTCTAGTCACGTCCTGTAGCGTGACATGAAACCGAGATCCCGGTTGAGGCCGTCCTCATGGGTGCGGAACTTGGCTATCAGTTTCTGCTCGATGATTTTGCGTTGTCGTGTGTCTCGAAGGCCGCCTTGGAGAACGCTAACCCGCAGATCCGAGGCTGAATGTCCTTGACTGCTGAAGTGTTCCCCGACTGGGAGGTAACAATCCTGCCTGGCGATTGTTGCGCGGTGTCCGTTCATACGTTGTCTCAGTGTCTGCATGGTCTCGCTGATGTACCATGCTGCAGTGCATTCTTTCCTGCAACGTATGAGGTAGACAACGTTGGCCGAGTCACATGAGTATGTACCATGTACCTGGTGGGTAGTGTCCTCACGTGTGATGATGGTATCTGTGTTGATGATCTGGCATGTCTTGCAGAGGTTGCCGTGGCAGGGTTGTGTGGTGTCGTGGTCGCTGTTCTCCTGACAGCTGGGTAATTTGCTGCGAACGATGGTACTTTTGAGGTTACGCGGCTGCTTGAAGGCGAGTAGTGGAGGCGTGGGGATGGCCTTAGCAAGGTGTTCGTCGTCATCGATGACATGTTGAAGGCTGCGAAGAACATGGCGTAGTTTCTCCGCTCCGGGGAAGTACTGGACGACGTAGGGTACTCTGTTGGTTGTGTCCCGTGTTCGCCTTCTGAGGAGGTCTATGCGATTTTTCGCTGTGGCCCGTCGGAACTGTCGATCGATGAGTCAAGCGTCATATCCCGTTCTTATGAGGGCGTTTTTCAGCGTCCGTAGGTGTCCATCGCGTTCCTCCTCGTCTGAGCAGATCCTGTGTATTCGCAGGGCTTGTCCATAGGGGATGGCTTCTTTAACATGGTTAGGGTGGAAGCTGGAGAAGTGGAGCATCGTGAGGTTGTCCGTGGGCTTGCGGTAGAGTGAAGTGCTGAGGTGTCCGTCTTTGATGGAGATTCGTGTGTCCAAGAATGAAACCGATTCTGAGGAGTAGTCCATGGTGAGTTTGATGGTGGGATGGAACCTGTTGATGTTATCGTGTAGTCCTTTCAGTGATCCTTCGCCGTGGGTCCAAAGGAAGAAAATGTTGTCCACCCCAGTCCAACACCGGCATCTCCGCATCATGACTTTTACTGATGCCAGCTTTTTATTTCCAGATTTTAAAACTTCATGGGGGAAAAATTCGGTTGCTTTGCGCCTCCTGTTAGCGCCCGGGCACGGCGATGTTTGCGCTGCTCGCGAAATTGACCAGACATTTTGTGGCGGCGCTAAACACTTCCGCCACGATCTCCTGCGCCCACAGATCTTGACATCAGTCGAGCGTGCAACGCCCCGGTAGCGCCCCGGACCAGATATTGAGTGGCGCCCCCTGCCTTTCCATCTGCCGCTAGCAACGACAGGTTGAGGGGAATGTTTTGCCAGTCGGGAAGGGACTGGGGGAACGCTATTTAAAGGCAGCCGCTTCCTGCCTTTTTTTGTCGGTGACATTTTTGCACCACGCATTCTGAGAGAGAGAGAGAGACTTCTGGAGAGATTCAACGCTGTGTGAAGGAGTTTTGGGTACTGAGCAGCACTTTGCAGGTTCATTTTGATTTGACCTTCCTTGCATCGATTTAGAAGAGACTTGGGGGCTGCACTCTGAGCTCTTTCCCTGGACCTCTCCATTGTTCTTTCCAGCAGAATTGGTGTACAGGTCTCTCCAGGCCGAGATTCAAGGCTGCAATGAACAGGGTGTGGATGGAGAGCAAGATTGACCCTACCCTTTAAGAACTGGCTGGCACCAGTGTGTCTGTGTTCCATTGCTGACTGACATCACATGAACTTCGCCAGCGCTCTGAGATAGTGCCTCGCTCCTCGGCGCTAGCGCCTTAAGAGAGGTGTGTAGTGCCTGATTTAGCGCTCCAACCACCTCCAGGGGCGATAGAAGCCAAGTTTGCAGTCACAGGTGATAATTAGTGCCAGGCGCTAAACTTTGCGCCCGGCCGATAATTGCGCCCCAAACGGGCGATACCGAATTTCTCCCCCCATGTTTTCAAACTGCCATGGTGGGACTTGAACTGTTCTCTGGATTATTAGTTCAGTACCCATAACTGCAATGCTATCAAATCCCATATAAACAGGTTAACACATGTAAAGAAAGAACTTGTATTTCTATCGCACTTTTCACAATTTCAGGACATCTCAAAGTTCTTCACAGTCAGTGAAATACTTATTGTTTGAAGTGTAGCAGTCATGAGGACTAATTTGCAGGGTTATGGGGAAAATGCTGGGATGTGGGACTAAATTGGAGAGCTCTTTCACAAGAATTTCACGGGCATTCAGCGGGCAGATGTTGGGCAAATAGCGCAACTCTCCACCCGCAGAGGCCCATCTCCCGGGGCTGCGTTGGATCTGTGTTCTTGACAGATCGCAAGTGTCGGGTTTCATCGCAAGCGCTTCGCATGCCTAAACCCAGAACTTGCGCGGCCCCTACCCTCGCGTGCGCACCTCATATGCACCCGTAGGGGTCGCAAAATATGGCCCATGGTCTGTCCCTGGCGTTGGGAGGGTCCCGTGGGGATCTGGGACCGGGGGAGCCTCTAGTACTGAAACCCTAGTTCGAGGATGGATTGACTTGCTACAGTCCCATGCTCGAATACAAGATTGCATCAATTCCGCCCACGGGGTTTGTCTATGGACTGTTATACCCAAAGCATCTCTCATCTCAGGCAAAAGACTGTTCAGAAATTTCAGTTTAAATTTCTCAGTGTCCCAGTGCCCCTTTTCATCTCGGTATAACTGGGACTGATCATATAAGTCATATAATTGATTGCCAAATGCCACGGGGTGCTCGTCCGGTCTTTGACAAGCGTCCCCAACCAACTGATTAAAATCAACTGAATCCATGCCCATGCAGGTGGACACTGCTTCCGACACATACCACCATTCTTTGTCCGTATCATATATATCCTGGGAGAGCGAATCTTTAAGCTCCCAGGAGATACATGCTAATAGATCTCATTTTAAGTCTGCTCTCTCCAGTTCAGGGTGGCTGCGATGGAACTTACCCCAATCACTGGCCAGGGTGACCGGATTCGTTCCCCAGTTTATCGGTTCCATTTTGTCTACTAGCGCCTTACATTCTGCCAGGTTCAGGCTCCTGCTAGTAATAGTGACTCTTTCTCTAATGGGGAGTTCTAGTGGGGCGTAGTATGTCACAGAGGAGATAGGGACCTCAGAATCGGTGTCAAACTCATCCTCCTCATCTACTTGGACAGTCCGGGTAGTAGTAGTGATGAGACTAACTTTTTTTCCCTCTACCGGGACGTTCTGTCCAGAATAAGGGGAAAGGGGTGTGGAAGGCGGAGGGCAACCCTGTCAATGAAAGTCTTTGTGGAACTGATTCTGTTTAGTTAGGTCTTCCCGATCAATACCGGGGTCTCCTGGTTTAGAGCGACTGATGGCTGCCACAACAGCCAATTGCTTCCCCAATTTCCCTTGCTATTCCATTATTTTTAATTCACAGTGGGTGTGGTCAGTACCCACCGGAGGGTGTTTTTCATGTAATTCCCTCAGGGCTCCCCTTGTGTCCTCAAGTTGTGAGGACAGAAGTTCAATCTTAGCTTTTAAGGACTTCTTGTTCTCAAACACCTGCTGTTGGTGTTGCGAAGCCAGTCGCGCCTCGCCTGCTGCTGTCTCCTCTTGGTGGAGGAGAGAACAGACAGTAGCATATCGATCCTGCCAGTCCCCCACCTCTGTTGAGATTGAGAGCAAGTTGAGCATTTTGTTCTTTTAAGAGCTCGGGTTCTTCTTCCGAGTGGGTGGCACACAAGTGGGCTATATAGGCCAGTTTATTTCTGGCTGCCTTAAGCTTAGTTTTCTTCTCATTGACTTGGGATGCTATCTCATCCAAGTGCTTGGAGTAACTAAATCGGTACTTTTGGACGGCACCGATAACCTATTGGGCCATCTGGACCCCTAATTTCTCTGGAAGACTGTTCACGACTTTATTTCTATAATAAGCACCCGCCATTCTGTTGTAGGTTTCAGTAATGAAATGCAGCCTCTCTGTCAAGTTTTCCTACTCTATCATCATGCCTGGTACCGTTTGATGACGTTATAAACCACCTCCGTCTTTCACTCGTTTCTTCCACGATCACCCTTTTGCAGTCCTGCTGCGATCGCCATTTTATAGAGATTAGCCAATTGGTACGAGCTTATCTCTGGTCTTTCAAATAATCAGGATCGACTGCAAACCAATATGGTGGGAATATTGTGTTTAGTTGGAGTTTAAGACAGAATCTAACACACGAGTTATACAGCAAAAGCATACGACCGTGACAAGCAGCTGTCCCCTTCACCGTCTCTTAGCAAAAGTTCCCATGATCTTTCTCTTATACCCTTTTGTAGGGGTGTGCCTGATGTGGACAGGACCATCTAACCTGTAAAGGCTCTTCCTAAACCCAAGTGCCCAATGGCACGTCGAGTTCTTTGTCTCAACTTCGAGATGAAGATCCTCCCTCCAGGAGGGGTCTTCACAATCATTACACATGCTTTATTGTTCATACGTTTTGAAGGTTTACCCATCGGAATTTCTCTTATCTCCATTGTCCCTATCCTCCCTAGTTTGGAGTCAGACAAGTCATTTTCGGCCATCAAATGTTTGTAACTGCTTGTTATCAGTTATTTATGCTCATGCTGTTCATGCAGCTTTAGCTATGCAAATCGAACTATTTCATTCCATGATCAAACCATTGTACCATGGAATTAATCATTAACTTCCCAAAGATATCTTATATTCTATTCTCATACACTGGTTAACTTTTGCATTTTAAAGCAGTTTTGTTAAACTAAGTCAAAATCCTAACTTACAAACTGCAGATAGCTGGAAACAAGGTCATATATGACCGTCACGCTGCAGAATGGTATAACATCCGCAGGGAACCAAAAGCACAAGCAATTCTAAGCATCTATCCAGTTATTCTGATACTAGTCTGAAGAGACTTTTTGTCTCAAGTTCTACATCAATCATCTAAGCATAGTATTATATATTGGATACCCTAATTTCTAACAAGGAGGTGGGACTGACCAGAATTGGGCACAGTACTCGAGGTGGGACTGACCAGAACTGGACACAGTACTCGAGGTGAGACTGACCAGAACTGGACACAGTACTCGAGGTGGGACTGACCAGAACTGGACACAGTACTCGAGATGGGACTGACCAGAACTGGACACAGTACTCGAGGTGGGACTGACCAGAACTGGACACAGTACTCGAGGTGGGACTGACCAGAACTGGACACAGTACTCGAGGTGGGTCTAACCAGAACTGGACACAGTACTCGAGGTGGGACTGACCAGAACTGGACACAGAACTCGAGGTGGGTCTGACCAGAACTGGACACAGTACTCGAGGTGGGACTGACCAGAACTGGACACAGTACTCGAGGTGGGACTGACCAGAACTGGACACAGTACACGAGGTGGGACTGACCAGAACTGGACACAGTACTGGAGGTGGGACTGACCAGAACTAGACACAGTACTCGAGGTGGGACTGACCAGAACTGGACACAGTACTCGAGGTGGGACTGACCAGAACTGGACACAGTACTCGAGGTGGGTCTAACCAGAACTGGACACAGTACTCGAGGTGGGACTGACCAGAACTGGACACAGTACTCGAGGTGGGTCTGACCAGAACTGGACACAGTACTCGAGGTGGGACTGACCAGAACTGGACACAGTACTCGAGGTGGGACTGACCAGAACTGGACACAGTACACGAGGTGGGACTGACCAGAACTGGACACAGTACTGGAGGTGGGACTGACCAGAACTAGACACAGTACTCGAGGTGGGACTGACCAGAACTGGACACAGTACTCGAGGTGGGACTGACCAGAACGGGACACAGTACACGAGGTGGGACTGACCAGAACTGGACACAGTACTGGAGGTGGGACTGGCAAGAACTGGACACAGTACACGAGGTGGGACTGACCAGAACTGGACACAGTACTCAAGGTGGGTCTGACCAGAACTGGACACAGTACTCGAGGTGGGACTGACCAGAACTGGACAGATTATTATCATAGGCAGATTATTATCACAGGCAGATTATTATCTGAATGGCAATAGATTGGGAGAGCGGGAAGTGCAACGAGACCTGGGTGTCCTTGTGCACCAGTCGCTGAAGGTAAGCATGCAGGTGCAGCAGGCGGTTAAGAAGGCAAATGGTATGTTGGCCTTCGTAGCGAGAGGGTTTGAGTGCAGGAACAAGGATGTCTTGCTGCAGTTGTACAGGGCCTTGGTGAGACCACATCTTGAGTATTGTGTGCAGTTTTGGTCGCCTTATCTGAGGAAGGATGTTCTTGCCATGGAAGGAGTTCAGCGAAGATTCACCAGGCTGATACCTGGGATGGTAGGAATGACGTATGAGGAGAGATTGGGTCGATTGGGCTTATACTCGCTGGAGTTTAGAAGAATGAAAGGGGATCTCATTGAAACTTATAAAATTCTGACAGGACTGGACAGACTAGATGCAGGAAGGATGTTCCCGATGGTGGGGGAGTCCAGAACCAGAGGTCACAGTCTAAGGATAAGGGGTAAGCCATTTAGGACTGAGATGAGGAGGAATTTCTTCACCCAGAGAGTGGTGAACCTGTGGAATTCTCTACCACAGAAGGCAGTAGAGGCCAATTCATTAAATATATTCAAGAAGGAGTTGGATATATTTCTTAAGGCTAAAGGGATCAAGGGATATGGGGAGAAAGCAGGGACAGGGTTCTGAATTTGGATGATCAGCCATGATCGCATTGAATGGCGGATCAGGCTAGAGGGGCCGAATGGCCTACTTCTGCTCCTATCTTCTATGTTTCTATGTTTCTATGACACAGTACTCGAGGTGGGACTGACCAGAATTGGACACAGTACTCGAGGTGGGACTGACCAGAATTGGACACAGTACTCGAGGTGGGACTGACCAGAACTGGACACAGTACTCGAGGTGGGTCTAACCAGAACTGGACACAGTACTCGAGGTGGGACTGACCAGAACTGGACACAGTACTCGAGGTGGGTCTGACCAGAACTGGACACAGTACTCGAGGTGGGACTGACCAGAACTGGACACAGTACTCGAGGTGGGACTGACCAGAACTGGACACAGTACTGGAGGTGGGACTGACCAGAACTGGACACAGTACACGAGGTGGGACTGACCAGAACTGGACACAGTACTGGAGGTGGGACTGACCAGAACTGGACACAGTACACGAGGTGGGACTGACCAGAACTGGACACAGTACTCGAGGTGGGAGTGACCAGAACTGGACACAGTACTTGAGGTGGGACTCTCACACGCCTCCTTCCCAGGCTGGAAACCCCAGGTCCCTCCAGTCTGTCCTCAGAACTCAGACCCCCGACACCAGGAATCAATTTTGTGACTCCTTTCTGCACCGAATATCTCCCTCGTTCCCTGGACACAGTACTCGAGGTGGGTCTGACCAGAACTGGACACAGTACTGTACAGTTTGATCATGACTTCCTTGTATCTATGAGGATAGATTTTCCTGGGTTTAGCAGCCAATATGACCACATTTTCAGAATGCAGTGCATCAGAAGGTTAAGCGCTCTTCCGCTTTGCCTGTTTAGTGCTACAATAGCAAGGCTTGTGTTTTTCCTGTCAATAAATTTATGGCCTGCACACACTGCACCTCAGGAGAGTGTTGCTATTGAAATTCTATGTTAATAAGCCTCCAGTCACATCATCCTGACCTGTGACCTTTTCCCAAAAGTCAAGTGCTCCTTGTCCCCAGATAGTTTGAGTCACGTGAACCAGGAGAGTTAGTGATTTAGTTGCTGTCATAAAAGGTTGGTACTTTGAAACTTTGAAGCTTGCTTGAATGGATGTTGGGGCCTAACAAGAGCTGTTGCAAATTTTCATCTTTGAACTAGCCAAGCCAAAAAGCCGTTGTGGATGTACCATTCTGGACTTGGTCTTGAACTCACGACCTCTGATCAGAGGAGAGAGTGCTCTGGGTGGATGGGTGGATTGAGGGTTGGATGGAGAGGTTTATGGATGGATGGGTGGATGAATGGATGGGTGAAGGAATGGATGGATGTTTGGATGGATGGATGGATGGATAGGTTGGATGGAGTGATGGACGGATAGACGGATGGATGAATGGGTTGATGGAGGGATGGATGGTTAGGTTCATGGAGTAATGGATGGTTGGGTAGGTTGAGGGTTGGATGGAGAGATTTATGGATGGATGGCTGGATGAATGGGTGGGTGAAGGAATGGATGGATGTTTGGATGGATGGATGGATAGGTGGCTTGATGGATGGATGTTTGGATGTTTGGATGCATGAATGTATAGGTTGCTTGATGGATGGATGGATGGGTTGATGGAGGGATGGATGAATGGATGCATGGATGGGTTGATGGAGGGATGGATGGTTGGGTAGATTGAGGATTGGATGGACGGGTTTATGGATGGATGGATGGATGGGTAGGTGAAGGAGTGGATGGATAGATGGATGGATAGGTTGCTGGATGCATGGATAGATGGATGGATGGATGGATGGATGGATGGAGGGATGGATAGATGGATGGATAGGTTGCTGGATGCATGGATAGATGGATGGATGGATAGATGGAGGGATGGATAGATGGATGGATGGATAGATGGATGGATGGATGGATGGATGGATGGAGGGATGGATGGATGGATAGGTTGCTGGATGCATGGATAGATGGATGGATGGATGGAGGGATGGATAGATGGATGGATAGGTTGCTGGATGCATGGATAGATGGATGGATAGGTTGCTGGATGCATGGATAGATGGATGGATGGATGGATGGAGGGATGGATAGATGGATGGATAGGTTGCTGGATGCATGGATAGATGGATGGATGGATGGATGGATGGATGGATGGATGGATGGAGGGATGGATAGATGGATGGATGGAGGGATGGATAGATGGATGGATAGGTTGCTGGATGCATGGATAGATGGATGGATGGATGGATGGATGGATGGATGGATGGATGGATGGATGGATGGATGGATGGATGGATGGATGGATGGATGGATGGATAGATGGATGGATGGATGGATGGATGGATGGATGGATGGAGGGATGGATGGATGGATGGAGGGATGAGCTCACCTGCAGGGGCTCAGTCAAAGCAAAACTGGTTCACTATCAAATGCCTTCTGTGTTGGAGTGTCTCTAACTCACACTCCAGCTGTACGACTGAGCCGGAGTGACTATAGACAATTCCCACAAGTGCGGTTATTTGGGACAGTCGAACTGTCCGCAAACTCCCACATTCCACAGTCCCGACATATTGCCAGTGCTGCCATTATCTACTCTATATTTATTTATTGACTGTACCGTTATTTATTTATCCATTTCCAGTGCTAACCGATTCACCTTTAATACTAAATTAGGATTAGCAGATAAATTTAATGTAATTTATTTTAATTCCTTGTATTGCTCAGTTTAGTTTATTTAGTCTATATTGTCTCTTACTGACGTCAGTTTTGATTTATTTAACTTTTATTACTTACCTAAAACTTCTAGTTAGGTTTTTGCCCTTGCCTCTTATTTATTAATTCCTATTTTTTAAGTTTAGTAGCCCATTAATCTACTATGTAGTTAAGTTTTAAAGTGTGAAAAAATAATTGAACGCTTTAGCTTTTCTTCCACGATTAATTTATGAGCTCCTCCCTCTGCAATGAATTCCCGTTTTAGAAGTCCTCACTCTGCTCCCAGCTTACTCTGCTGTGCTCTCGACTCATCTCCCACCATTGGCCGGGTTTCCCTGGGCGTCTGGGTCAAGGACTCCTCGGCAGTTAATGTACTGTCACCATATCCTGAGAGGGGTAGGAGAACCCAGCAGAACCAGGCCCCAACCTTGCAGAAGTGCTTCCTCTGCGGGTTAGTCACAGAACAGCATGGACAGAGGGGGGTACCTACTAACCTGTTATCTCAGTGAAAGAAGAAAGACATGCATTTATATAGCACCTTTCACGACCACCGGACAATCCCAAAGCACTTTACAGCCAATGAAGTACTTCTTGAAATGTAGTCACTGTTGTAATGTGGGAAACGCAGCAGCCAATTTGCACACAGCAAGATCCCACAAACAGCGATGTGATAATGACCAGATAATCTGTTTTAGTGATGTTGATTGAGGGATAAATATTGGCCGGGACACCGGGGATAACTCCCCTGCTCTTTTTCGAAATAGTGCCATAGGATCTTTTTGTCCACCTGAGAGAGCAGTTTAACGTCTAATCCAAAAGACGGCACCTCCAACAGTACAGAGCTCCCTCAGCACTGCACTGGAGTGTCAGCCTAGAGTTTTGTATTGCGGGACTTGAACCCAAAACCTTCTGACTCAGAGGTGAGGGTGCTACCCACTGAGCCATGGCTGACATAAAGTACAAGCAAGAACAGCTATAACAGCATGTCAACGCAAAGGACATAAATTCCCATCAAAATTAATGTACTTTGTGTATAAAAATATAACAGGGGAAAGGTTAGAAATGTGAACAGGCCACTTGAGCAATGAAAGAAAGAAAGGACTTGCATTTATATAGTAACTTTCATATCCTCAGGTCATCATAAAGCACTTCACAGCCAATGAATTACTTTTGTAACAAACACAGCAACCAATTTGTGCACAGCAAGATTCCAAAAACACTAAATGAGATAAATTACCACGCATTCTGTTTTTAGTGGTATTAGATGAGGGAGATATATTGTCCAGGACACCAGGGAAAATTCCCTTGCTTTTCTTCAAATAGTGCCATGGGATCTTTTACGTCCATCTGAGAGGGCAGATGGGGCGTCGGTTTAACATCTCATCCAAAAGACGGCATCTCCGACAGTGCAGCACTCCCTCAGCACTGCACTGGAGTGTCAACCTAGATTATGTGCTCAAGTCTCATGGAGTGGGATTTAAACCCACAACCTTCTGACTCAGAAGCAAGAATGCTACCACTGAACCAGATTGCTCCTTCCACAGCATATGAATTACGAGCTGAATCATGGACTCCCCCACTAGGTCTCTGTTCCTAATCCCAATGTGAATCAAGTTTTTTTAAATTTGTTCATGGGATGTGGGCATTGCTGGCAAGGCCAGCATTTATTGCCCATCCCGAATTGCCCTCGAAGCTGGTGGTGAGCCGCCTTCTTGAACCGCTGCAGTCCGTGTGGTGAAGATACTCCCACAGTGCTGTTTGGGAGGGAGTTCCAGGATTTTGACCAAGCGACGATGAAGGAATGGCGATATACTTCCAAGTCAGGATGGTGTGTGAGTTGGAGGGGAACATGGAAGTGGTGGTGTTCCCATGCATCTGCTGCCCTTGTCCTTCTAGGTGGCAGAGGTCGCGGGTTTGGGAGGTGCTGCCGAAGAAGCCTTTCGAGTTGCTGCAGTGCATCTTGTAGATGGTACACACTGCAGCCATGGTACGCCGGTGGTGGAGGGAGTGAATGTTTAAGGTGGTGGATGGGGTGCCAATCAAGCGGGATGCTTTGTCCTGGATGGTGTCGATCTTCTTGAGTGTTGTTGGAGCTGCACTCATTCAGGCAAGTGGAGAGTATTCCATCACACTCCTGACTTGTGCCTTGTAGATGGTGGAAAGGCTTTGGGGAGTCAGGAGGTGAGACACTCGCCATAGAATACCCAGCCTCTGACCTGCTCTTGTTGCCACAGTATTTATGTGGCTGGTCCAGTTAAGTTTCTGGTCAATGGTGACCCCCCAGGATATTGATGGTGGGGGATTCGGCGATGGTAATGCCATTGAATGTCAAGGGGTGGTGGTTAGATGCTTGCTTGTTGGAGATAGTCATTGCCTGGCACTTGTGTGGCGTGAATATTACCTGCCACTTATCAATAGTATAAGTAGATCCATTAATGTCTCTGTAACCTTCAGTCGAATTATAAACAGGAATTAATCCAGTTCCCTTTAAAGGGATCAGTCTCCAGTGAAAATGTTTAGTTACAAGAGCCTTGCATTATAACTCAGTCCCTAACGTTGGAGCAATCTTGCTCACTCCAGGACAAAGCAGCCCTCTTGTTTGTCACCCCATCCACCATCTTAAACAATCACTCCCTCCACCACTGGTGCACCATGGCTGCAGTGTGTACAATCTACAAGATGCACTGCAACAACTTGCCAAGGCTTCTTCAGCAGCACCTCCCAAACCTGCCACCTATACCACCTAGAAGGACAAGGGCAGCAGGTACATGGGAACACCACCACCTCCAAGTTCCCCTCCAAGTCGCACACCATCCTGACTTGGAAATATATCACCGTTCCTTCATCGTCGCTGGATCAAAATCCTGGAACTCCCTCCCTAATAGTACTGTGGGAGCACCTTCACCGCACGGACTGCAGCGGTTCAAGAAGGCGGCTCACCACCACCTTCTCAAGGGCAATTAGGGATGGGCAATAAATGCTGGCCTTGCCAGCGAAGCCCACATCCCATAAACGAATTAAAAAAAAAACTCTCTCCAAACTCTTCATAATGCATCTATATCCTTTTCGGGTTAGGTGACCAACACTACGCACCACACTGCAGTATGGCCCCTGTACAGCCTCACTATGCTCTGTTCTGAATTTGTGTACAGAGTATTTAAAGGTTCAATAAATGTTCAGAGATAACTGTGTAACACAATATGAAAATACGAAGGGGTTTGAAATGGTAGACATAGAGAAAATGTTTCCACTTGTGGGGAGTCCAAAACTAAGGGTCATAAGTATAAGATAGTCACTAATAAATCCAATAAGGAATTCAGGAGAAACTTCTTTACCCAGAGAGTGGTAACAATGTAGAACGTGCCACCACATGGAGTAGTTGAGGCGAATAGTATAGATGCATTTAAGGGGAAGCTAAATAAGCACGAGGGAGAAATGAATAGGATATGCTGATAGTGTCAGATGAAGAGGGTGGGAGGAGGCTCGTGTGGAGTATAAACGCCGGCATAGACCAGTTGGGTTGAATGGCCTGTTTCTGTGCTGTAGACTCAATGTAACTATGTAATTGTTTCTTATACCGCCACTAACCGGTTTTCTTTATTCGTAGGTAAGTGAAGATTTATGGAACTATTGGTGTTGTGCATCGTGCATTGACAATCCGCAGCCAAAAGCAGAGGCTCGGTTAGCAGAAGATGTAAGGTCAGACGGTTTCAGTTAATAAGAATTTCTTTCTCTGGGAAGCTACGTCCCTCTTGTGATTGCACGGTCTCGCAGTTACACGTTCTGCTCTAGATGCTGTTTAATGCAGGCAGTCACTTTGGGTTGATTGTAAAGCTCTCTTTTGTAATCAGTGTGGTGCTGCCAAGTGGATTAAATGAAGTTCCCTCTGCAGTAGGTTGTGTCTGCCTTCGCTGTTGCTGTTATACTTGGCTCCTAGTGTAACATCAACCTGGTGTTTTTGTGGAGAGACATTTGTTCTTAAAGCTACTGTATGCACCAGAGAACTGCCACGTACCACTGGACGGAATTAGGGTCAGTTTGAGGAGTGGTCACGATGCAGAGCAGGGAGATTGTCTTACCTCCATGCTTGAGCTGCCCTGATGGAGGGAATGATGAGGTGCAGGGAAGGACGGTGCCCGTTCAGTCAGGAGTGTTTGGCAGCAGCTGGACTGAAGAGTTGCCTATTTGTTCGGCAGTGTTGGTGACTGATTAACATTCTAATTGTTAAGCATTATTGTATTTTACATCCTTAACACACCACTCCTGTTTAAAGCATTCTCTGACTCAATGGGTCAGCACACTACATCAGTCACAGGGGAAGATATTAGTCTTCACCGGGTGGTAAATAATGGAGTGGATTGCATGCCCATTATACCAGTCTGATCTTCATTCCTGTTGGTGATGATGAAAATCTATCCTATAGAATCACAGAATGCTACAGCACAGAAACAGGCCATTTGGCCAATCAAGTATTCCTCTCCATGTGAACCACTTAATCTAATCCAACTCTCCTGCTCAGTCTCCATGCTCTACAAACAACAATCTCATTTTCTTTTTGAAGAATTCATGAATGAACTCTGCTTCAACAACAGTTTGTAGCAAAGAACTCCACCTTCTAACTATCCTCTCTGTGGCTTGGGATCAGTTCCAAACTAATGTCACTCTGCTTGCAAAGCTTCCTGGCGTAATACACTGATCTAAGTCTTCGCACCTCACACCAATCCATATTCCCATCTGATTTCCAGATTTTCATTTGTGTGTCTAATGTAAAATATGGGATCTGATTATATTCTATATCATTTAATTCCTTTTGAACCTGTTTCAGCACATACCCTCCATACACACTGCAATTGATTACCTTTGGTATCAGTTGTTCCTCACAGTCTTTGTTGTTCTGAATGATTACTGTATTAACTTTATCCCTAACCTGTTCTAACCCTCCTGTCAGTTCTTTTATTGAAACCAGGGACTCTCCTAATTCTGATATAACATCCCTGTCTGCCTTTAATCAATCCCTTTAATTGCTTGCGCATCGTTTCATCATGTTCCCATATTTTCCTTATGTCAGTTCATCTAAATCTCTTCCAGAATTGTGCTCAGTGAAATTGTGTATCATTATTCTTAGCATTGCATGATAAAAATCTACATACATTTGATTACATCAATTGGAAAGCAAAGATACAAAAGAAAATTTAACAGAGTAGGAATAATATCAAATGGCAATTCATTATATAAAGCTTCATGAGTATGCGTCACTACACAACTGTTTACAGGTCCTTCCAGAAGGTGAGGGCACTGAGCCTGCTTTTCTCTCCAGTCTCCCAATTCACAGTTTTATTTGAGTCAACCTTAGCTTGCAGGTTAAGTCCACAGGCATTGAATGAATGCATTGTCGCTGTCTATCACCTGTGGCGTACTTCACCTCGAAAGAACTTGTTCAACAAGCAGTCACTAACGCAGTACAGCAATGAGTAAGAATGGCTTCGACCCACGTAGTGAAAGAATCAACTATAACAGGCAGATATTTATTTGCTCTTGCAGTCTGAGGCAGCTCGCCTGTGTAGTCAACCTGCAACCGTTCCCAAGGCCCCTAAGGGGCTTGACTAAGGAGCAAGGCTCACTTCTTTCAGATGGGAGAAATGTTGACCGCCAAAGTGTCTCCATGTGTGTAGTGCTTCTCATTCTCTCATAATTTATATTGGACAAACAAATGAAAATCTGGGAGACAATTGGGCCCTGATGTCATCTTGTAACTGTAACCTTGGAATCTTCCAAAACTTCCTTTTAATCTTTTTTCAAACTCTTTGGTATAACACACAAGATTTTTCACAATTTCTAACCTGCTACCTTAACTGACAGTAATACTGGTATACTGTTTAACTATACAAGTAGAAGATTACAAAAATTGTAAAAGTTGCATCTTTATGAATTGAAAATCTGATAAAACAACGAGAAACCATTAGTTGATCGAGTACATTATTACTATTTTGTAATCCTATGTAACGTCATCCTGTTGGGGAAGACAGAATTTTAGTTTGTCCATCATGGCCTAGAAATTTGTCCCGGGTGGTGGCGCAAAACAGGTGGTATCGGATTGGCCGCCGGCTATACCCAACTCCTGATATTCTGCTCTATTGTAGGGGTTGATCTGATACCGCCCGTTATACCCAGCTCCTGATATTCTGCTCTATTGTAGAGGTTGATCTGATACCGCCCATTATACCCAGCTCCTGATATTCTGCTCTATTGTAGAGGTTGATCTGATACCGCCCGTTATACCCAGCTCCTGATATTCTGCTCAATTGTAGGGGTTGATCTGATACCGCCCATTATACCCAGCTCCTGATATTCTGCTCTATTGTAGGGGTTGATCTGATACCGCCAGTTATACCCAGCTCCTGATATTCTGCTCTATTGTAGAGGTTGATCTGATACCGCCCATTATACCCAGCGCCTGATATTCTGCTCTATTGTAGAGGTTGATCTGATACCGCCAGTTATACCCAGCTCCTGATATTCTGCTCTATTGTAGAGGTTGATCTGATACCGCCCATTATACCCAGCACCTGATATTCTGCTCTATTGCAGCTCCGATCTGATACCGCCCATTATACCCAGCACCTGACATTCTGCTCTATTGTAGAGGTTGATCTGATACCGCCCATTATACCCAGCACCTGATATTCTGCTCTATTGCAGAGGTTGATCTGATACCGCCCATTATACCCAGCTCCTGATATTCTGCTCTATTGCAGAGGTTGATCTGATACCGCCCATTATACCCAGCTCCTGATATTCTGCTCTATTGTAGGGGTTGATCTGATACCGCCCATTATACCCAGCTCCTGATATTCTGCTCTATTGCAGCTCCGATCTGATACCACCCGTTATACCCAGCTCCTGATATTCTGCTCTGTTGTAGAGGTTGATCTGATACCGCCCATTATACCCAGCTCCTGATATTCTGCTCTGTTGTAGAGGTTGATCTGATACCGCCCGTTATACCCAGCTCCTGATATTCTGCCCTATTGTAGCGTCCGATCTGATACCGCCCGTTATACCCAGCTCCTGATATTCTGCCCTATTGTAGCGTCCGATCTGATACCGCCCGTTATACCCAGCTCCTGATATTCTGCCCTATTGTAGAGGCCGATCTGATACCGCCCGTTATACCCAGCTCCTGATATTCTGCCCTATTGTAGCGTCCGATCTGATACCGCCCGTTATACCCAGCTCCTGATATTCTGCCCTATTGTAGAGGCCGATCTGATACTGCCCGTTATACCCAGCTCCTGATATTCTGCCCTATTGTAGAGGCCGATCTGATACTGCCCGTTATACCCAGCTCCTGATATTCTGCCCTATTGTAGAGGCCGATCTGATACCACCCATTTTGCGTCACTGCCCGAGTCGAATTTCTAGGCCCTTATTTTTTTTTAATTCGCAGCAGTGCTATCTCGCTTTGTCTCAGGTGCACCCAAGGATCTGAGACTACAGAGGACCATATTAAATCTCCCAAGATTTCAGGCACAATCTTAAGATAGACTTCATTAATGCCTTGTATATAACTAGGCTTTTCTAGATTTCAATGGTATTCACGTTCTCTGATACTTAACGTAACAACTCCAGTTCCATTAATTACACTCAACATTAACTCCTTATCCCCTGTTACGGGTCTAAATATAGAAATGCCAATTTTTATTTGACAATCCCATGTCAAGAACTAGAGATTGTTCACATTTACAATAATCAGACTTCCATCGTGGCCACAATAAAAGTCTAATTTTCGTAATTGAAGTAACGATCGGACACTCAGTCTGTAGATCCTGACGGCGTGCGACAGTGCAAAACAGGTGACAGCGAGCATTGCACAAAGTCAAGTTCCTCCCGGCAGTCTATAATCTCAGGTTACTGTGCATCAACTAGTCTCATTCAGTTCAGACCCAAAAACATAGGGACTCAATGGGCCCGAGATTTACGGGGAGGTCGGGAGGGAGTGGGGGCGGGGGGCGGGGTGGTTCCTGTCAGCGGCCAGGAAACCCGGGAATTCCAGGAACGTGGAGGTCCAGCTGAATTTAATCGCAGGACCTCATTAGAATTTTGTTACTCCATTTCCCGCCCGGCAGTCAGGGAGATTGAGTGGCTGAGCACTACTGGAAGGGAAATCCTGCGGGACAAGGCAGGAGCCGGGGATGGTCCACGGCAAGTGAGAAGATCGGGGGTCGTGGGGGTGGGGAGGGCTCGGAGCACGGCAGAGAGGAGGGAGCGATCGGGGCATTGTGGGGGGTGGTTGGACAGATCGCGGGGTGCGAGAGAGATCTTGGCATGTTAACTTGAGGGGTCGGGGGAAGCTATCCTGCTCCTCCTGGCACACAAGCAGAGCTTTCACACTTCAACAAAGATTGATATTTTTGCAGCATTCTTAATGTTAACTAGACTAAGACGGACACAAAACAGGTTGAAACAGCAGGCTGGAAAAGGGGGCAGAGCCTCCTTCAGCATCGAAACCAAACATCACACGGGCTTTGAAAGAAACAGTCCTCCGAAATCAAAAAAAGATCCCGCAGTTTGAGTCAGTAGAGAGTGGAGAGAGTGGACAGAATCTCCCCTTTCTCCTTCATTCCATCATAGACTAATTTATCCTTTTTCTCTCAGACCTATTTTCATTTTCTGATGTTTGCTACTTAACCTAGTTTTGTACTGATCCTTTCTCAAACTTGTATTGGCCCTCCTGATAATCGTTTTCTCCTCACTGATTCCTATCTGCTGTTCTAACAATTCCTTCATCAAATCTGCGAAGTTATCCCCATTCCACACTGATTGAGCGCACCTCATATATTGAGTGCAACCCATGCCTTTTTACAGGAGTCTCTTCACATCCTGGACTGTTAGGTCATTTAAAAAAAAATTCATTCATGAAATGTGGGCATCACTGGCAAGGCCAGCATTTATTGCTCATCCCTAATTGCTCTTGAGAAGGTGGTGGTGAGCCGCCTTCTTGAACCGCTGCAGTCCGTGTGGTGAAGGAACTCCCACAGTGCTGTTAGGTTGGGAATTCCAGGATTTTCACCCTGCGACGATGAAGGATCGGCGATATACTTCTAAGTCAGGATGGTGTGTGACTTGGAGGGGAACTTGGAGGTGGTGGTGTTTCCATGCGCCTGCTGCCCTTGTCCTTCAAGGTGGAAGAGATCGCGGGTTTGGGAGGTGCTACCGAAGAAACCTTGGCGAGTTGCTGCAGTGCATCTTGTAGATGGTGCACACTGCAGCCACGGTACGCCAGTGGTGGAGGGAGTGAATGTTTAAGGTGGTGGATGGGGTGCCAATCAAGCGGGCTGCTTTGTCCTGGATGGTGTCGAGCTTCTTGAGTGTTGTTGGAATTGCAGTCATCCAGGCAAGTGGAGATATTCCATCACACTCCTGACTTGTGCCTTGTAGATGGTGGAAAGGCTTTGGGGAGTCAGGAGGTGAGACACTTGCCGCAGAATACCTAGCCTCTGACCTGCTCTTGTTGTTACAGTATTTCTGTGGCTGGTCCAGTTAAGTTTCTGGTCAATGGTGACCCCCAGGATGTTGATGGTGGGGGATTCGGCGATGGTTATGCTGTTGAATGTCAAGGGGCGGTGGTTAGACTCTTGCTTGTTGGAGACAGTCATTGCCTGGCACTTGTGTGGCGCGAATGTTACCTGCCACTTATTAGGCGCATTGTAGCTTTCTTTACCCACTCGACTATCTCGTCAACTCCAGTCCCTTGTGGAGAGGGTCCTAGAGCTTTTATAATCACTGTAACTCATCAGGGCACAGTGCTCACATTTGAAGCTCGTTCTCACTGTGGGCAGCAGAGACTGAGCTCCCTGAGCTCCTCCACCACCATTTGGCCACTTTTCCTAGATTTCCTTTGGCTCAGCATCCATATTTTAATAATGCTTCTGTGAAATGCCTTGGGTCACCTCTGTACATTAAGAGTGCTATAGAAATGCAAGTACAAAAGCAAAACACTGCGGATGCTGGAAATCAGAAATAAAACGAGAAAATGCTGGAAAAACTCAAGAGGTAAGGCAGCATCTGTGGAGAGAGAAACAGAGTTAACTTTTCGGGTCGATGACCTTTCATCAGAAATGCAAGTACTTCTTGTGGCCGGAACTAGTTTCCCGAATATCAAGAATGTAGGCTGAAGTTCACAGAAATGCCAGTACTTAAATCCACACCGACCTCTGTCTGTCTCTCGACGATAGCAAAATACTGCGGATGCTGGAAATCCGAAATAACAACAGAAAACGCTGGAAAAACTCAGCAGGCCAGGCAACATCCGTGGAGAGAGAAAGAGAGTTAACGTTTCAGGTCAAAACCCTTCGTCGTGAAACGTTAACTCTCTTTCTCGCTCCACGGATGTTGCCTGGCCTGCTGAGTTTTTCCAGCGTTTTCTGTTGTTATTTCTGTCTGTCTCTCTCTGCTCTCTGCTCTGAGCACACCCAGCAGAGGGAGCTAGAGTACCTGTCGAGGTAGCGGGTTCACATGCACCAGGATATGTGTCATTATTTTATCACATTCTCTCCCCTTCATCCTCGCCTCTCCTGCTGCTGCTGTCTTGGGCTGGGATATAGTTCCAGATACCATCCAATATCTCAACGGAGTGCTCTTTCTTCACGACCGGGGGAATCTATAACACACTGTCACTGTCACACACACAGTGACCTGGGGAATCTATAACACATTGTCAGTGTCACACACAGAGTTACCGGGAGAATCTATAACACACTGTCAGTGTCCCACACAGAGTGACCGGGGGAATCTATAACACACTGTCAGTGTCACACACAGAGTGACCGGGGGAATCTATAACACACTGTCAGTGTCACACACAGAGTGACCGGGGGAATCTATAACACACTGTCAGTGTCACACACAGAGTGACTGGGGGAATCTATAACACACTGTCAGTGTCACACACAGAGTGACCGGGAGAATCTATTACAGACTGTCAGTGTCACACACAGAGTGACTGGGGGAATCTATAACACACTGTCAGTGTCCCACATTGACTGGGGGAATCTATAACACATTGTCAGTGTCACACAGTGACCGGGGGAATCTATAACACACTGTCAGTGTCACACAATGACTGGGGGAATCTATAACACACTGTCAGTGTCACACAGTGACCGGGGGTATCTATAACACACTGTTAGTGTCACACAGTGACCGGGGGAATCTATAACACACTGTCAGTGTCACACACACAGTGACCGGGGGAATCTATGACACACTGTCAGTGTCACACACACAGTGACCGGGGGAATCTATAACACACTGTCAGTGTCCCACACACAGTGACCGGGGGAATCTATAACACACTGTCAGTGTCACACACACAGTGACCGGGGGAATCTATAACACACTGTCAGTGTCACACACACCGTGACTGGGGGAATCTATAACACACTGTCAGTGTCACACACACAGTGACCGGGGGAATCTATAACACACTGTCAGTGTCACACACACAGTGACCGGGGGAATCTATAACACACTGTCAGTGTCTCACACACAGTGACTGGGGGAATCTATAACACACTGTCAGTGTCACAGACACAGTGACTGGGGGAATCTATAACACACTGTCAGTGTCCCACACACAGTGACCGGGGGAATCTATAACACACTGACAGTGTCCCACACACAGTGACCGGGGGAATCCATAACACACTGACAGTGTCCCGCACACAGTGACTGGGGGAATCTATAACACACTGTCCGTGTCACACACACAGTGACTGGGGAATCGATAACACCCTGTCAGTGTCCCACACACAGTGTCCGGGGGAATCTATAACACACTGACAGTGTCCCACACACAGTGACCGGGGGAATCTATAACATAATGTCAGTGTCACACACACAGTGTCCGGGGGAATCTATAACACATTATCAGTGTCACACACACAGTGTCCGGGGGAATCTATAACATACTGTCAGTGTCACACACACAGTGACCGGGGGAATCTATAACACACTGTCAGTGTCACACACACAGTGACCGGGGGAATCTATAACACACTGTCCGTGTCACACACACAGTGACTGGGGAATCTATAACACACTGACAGTGTCACACATTGACTGGTGTAAGGGGTTCTGCGCGTGTCGTGCTTGTATCGCAGACGGTGCTGGTGCGAGGTTAGGCCTTCGTTTCCTAATACTATTGCTTGCTCTGGTCTCCGGCCAGCCTTGTTGCAATAAGCACCTGTGAGTGGTTCGACCCACTCGCCCTTACGGTTCTAACACTGGACTTAGGTGCGAGAGCAGTAATGCAGAGAAAAACTCAAATAGACTCAGTTGAATAGTACGAAATGGAAATCTTTATTGCATAGCGTCTAAAATCATGAAGTACATGTCATAGGCACAAATTAACGATAGTACAAGTATACATACATTCATAAAGCTTGGTCTATGGTAATGAAGAACGCACGGCACATCGTAAAAAGGGGAACACATTATACTTTATCCTTAATAAAACCACCCTCCCCTATCAATACCTACACTACATCTATATTTGTAGGATCGGGAAACATGCTCACCACTCGTGATACTTCGGAGAATTTTAAAGTAAGGCACTCGGCTCGTTTCACTGCAGCACCTGACTGTCACGTGTTTGGAGGGGTCTCTGTACCCCACTTGTTTATCTTCGCTGCTGCGGCAGGCAGGCTGGGCTCCCTGTTGTCATGACGAACTCGACAGAACTCGGACACGGTTGTAGAAGTCCAGAGAGACAGTCAAAAGCTCACCAGTCAAGCGAGTCCATGAAGCGGCAAGCGAATAAGAGTTCAGCAGTCATCAGCCAGATAAGAGAATAATAGTCGAATCAAGAGTTCAGCCCGAGTCAAGAGTCCGCAGAGATAAGGGTCAGTTCAAGCGAATAAGCCCACTAAGAGCCAGCCGAGAGAATAAGAGGCCGATGGACGTTTGTTCACTATAGTTATAGTGCTGTGTTCCCTTATCTCCCACCCAAATCTTAATGTTTGTCCTTTGTGTAATACTGGTGCACAAAGCTCCCAGCATGGGGCGGTTGTCTTCTTTAACGGGTTTCGGTAGCACTTGAAGCTGGCCAACTACTCGTTAATGTTTTCCCCATTGTCGAACCGGCTAGAAGTCTCCCTGACTGGGTTTGGGGCCTCCTCGAATACTGACTTAATCACCCGTGAATGGCCCTCTCATTGTAGAGCCGTGGGGGTATTTGTGTATTGATGTGTCTGGATGGGCCTTCGATTGCCCAGTACAATGGTCCTTACTTGTGCATGGAATACGATTCTAGCACTCATATCTTTTGCTATTGTCACAAATGCAAACAGGTTGCATCCTGTCTTTATCAGTGCTTATCGAAAATGTTTATTCGAACGCCATGTTGTCTGCCCACTGTGCTTCTGGAAACTTCTGCCACGATGCGCGGCGGCCATTTTACAGGCTTCTGTGTCCTGTTTAATCATGACAGCATTTCGTTTAAATAAACTGATCAAACGAATCTGCTTCTATCTCGTTATTTTGAATTGCGATAATTGCGAATTTTACAGTTACAGTCCCTCCTGTTGATGCGAATTACTCCGCTTATCGTATCAATTAAAAGTGGTGGTGAGCAAAATTATCCCGATTCTCCACATCCAAACACTCCCTTAACTTACACTATCTATGGTCTCCATGCCGTCCTCATTTCCCAGGGAAATTACATTGTTTATACTTGGACAAACCGTAGGCAGTATTGCCTTTAAACTTACATTGCGCATACGCCTTCCAGGTGCAACAGGCCGATGCCTCTCGCACCACCTGTATATGCATTTTTATTATACAAGGAAAAATAATCAAACAACCATTTTAAAAATACAAAGTTCCAAACTTAGTTACACATCTTCATAACTAACAATCAATTACAAAAACACACATGGTAAAATAGAGCGGCGTCATCCTGGCCGTTTACGCGGTACTTTCCTCATTCACGCGCACGTAACGTTCTCTCCACTCTCCTGTGTTCTCCTGCTTTGTGAGGCGCTTGCCTCTTTTGCAGTGCATGACCAATAGGTACACTACAATTATAACTTGGCACACAACTAAAATGTGGGAGGCTATCCTGATCCATGAAGGCACTTCAATATTAGTGAACAGATCCCACCACGGTGGGATTACTATGTCCAGAATTTCTGTCCCTATCTCGACAGTCTTTTGTTCTAGGGTGTAAAAATGTTTTTGTGATACCGCGACGGCTTTCAAAAGCTTGGTGAGGTGTTTAGGGAGAGGGGGAATGATGTACCCGAAATGCGCGACGAATCGCTGCAAGTCTGTGAAATTCTCTTTTACTGTAAGGTGAACAGTAGATGGTTCAGGGATCGGGACAATTCGCTGTTGTGCCACTTGAACTACAGCCCTCGGTTTAAAACAGAAACTGCTGTCACTCACCGGACACCGGCTGCGGTTTCCATGCTGGTAGTGTTGCGCTGCAGTGGTAACGCAATATGTTCCACCCCCTATGTATGCCACCTGCGGAGGCACATGATCTCGTGTCATTGCTTCCATGGTGCAATTCATGGGCTTGGCGCCAGCCGTTCTGAACCCGCATTGTGGTGTTAAAAAGGCATTCAAGTGCTGGGGACACAGTATTATGTGTGCTCCCCGGCCATGACAACCCGATAGGTCGGTAACTGCCATCGTTTGCTCCCAGCGGATGACGTAAGGTGGGACCGCTGCGTAGCGAATGTGGGCTCCCCCCTGAATGACACCAATGTTCTCTACCTGATACACTGGGGCGGGCTTTGCTGTGTCGCCCAAAACCGGCATACGTAGTACTATACCCATGATGGTATGATTTGACCGTCTGCAGTCCACGGGGACTGGGTATGCCTCTGAGGCTAGCCTGAGCTGGCACGGGCTTAATGTGTTCTGAAAAGGGTGGAGCGCCTGCAGGTGTTTATTACTTATCCAGGATGGGACCAAACCTTGTTTTAAATCCTCCAAATTACTGCAGCCCTCGCCCAATAACCACGCCCCGTATAGTACGCACACCTCGTTCTGCGCAGCTTGATCGGATGCATTCCGATCTTCCCTAATCAGGGCATTTACCGTTCTCGCATGCTTCTCCAGCTCTGCTATAATTTCTTTTAAGTGTAACGTCATGGCCTGGTCCTCATGCAACTCAGACCCTACTACCTTGTTTTCGCTTGTGAGGATGCTTTTTAATTGTGTTTTTAAGCCATTGATCTGGGTCTGCAGCGCCACGTTGTCTAGAGCGTTGACCACAGATGTTCCTGTATTAAAGGCGGTGAACATATCGTTCACAATACCCCTTCTTTGTCTCCCCACCTGACCCAAAACTTCGTGTGGTGTGGTGTACAAGCTTGTTTTGTCAATCTCTGCAAAATCAAACTCATAGAATTGTCTGAACATGTTTGTCAACAGGACCTGGTACAATTGTTCCGTCTCTTTGGGGCACCACTCTGGTAAACGCACCTCGGTGAGATTTAGAATCACCGAAGCCACCGCGTAATGTACCCCTTGAAATAGTATCTGGTCTGTTGGGACCAGTACCAAACCATTCCCGGTCCCCTTATTGGTTTTAGGGCACCCTTCCTCCTGAGCCAAAACCACCGGAATCGTGGGCGGAGCCTTGCGTGGGCGCGTGATGAGTTCAGTGGTGTTTACCGGGATCGGGGAGAATGGAGCTCCGCACCCCTTTGTGCTGACATCCCACCTCATCCCTTTCCCATTATCCTGCCACTGGTGTACGAAAAATATGGATATACCCTTGGGGCAAACGTACTTCGATCCCCACATACAAACATATATTCCCTCATCCGGTTCCCACCATTTGTCCCAACAGACTTTCAATTGTCCCCGTAATTGTCCGATGGGTATTGTTACCCAATCGCTCCCACTCAACCGAGGAATTTCTTATAGTCTTGCTTAACTTCCGTAACCACCACCATCGGCTCAATGGGACCTTCCCATTGCATGTCAAACAAATCCTTTTGCCGACGGTGACGCTGATTCTGGGTGCCATGATCCTCACTCTGGGGCACAGTAAAGAAGTCTCTTTGTAGGCAAATCCGGATGCGCTGGAGTATTCCGTTGAATTCGTTCCCAGCCATCCCGGCCACCTTCCCTTGTGGAAATAAGTGGCGGTCTCCTCAGCCTTTCGCTCCCCGGTCCCATCCGTCGCGATGGGGGCCGTGACCCCGGAGCAACCAAACACAACGACATCCTTGGTGAGGCCCCGATAGGCCAATCCATATCCGATCGTTGCGAGCACTATCAGAATCCGTTCCATCTTTCCTGGTTCCTGTGATCAGATAAAATGATGTAGCCAGCCTCCCAAGAGTCTCTGGCTTTTGTGAAGGGTGAGCGGGTCACTTGACCTCATCTCACGTAAAAGGACATGTATTCTGGATAGACTTTAACTATTCCTATCTCTAAAACTCCCATCATTTATCTTTTACTTTTAAAATTAAACTACCAACTTACCAAACTTACAAACTATAACTTAAACTTATAACTTATCCTTAACTTATAAACTGTACAGCGCCGCCCGTTCCCAGGGCGGCCTACCTAAATTCTGCGAAGGCTGCCACAAGCTTTTCCCAACGGTGGGAGGGCACTGACCCCTTCCTTTGATCTGCCGCAGCCTGTCGCTGCTGCGCTGGGACTGGGATCTCCCTGGGCTGCCTTGACCTTGAACTTACGCCTGGGGGCGTACGGGGGACTTGACCACGACTTCCTGGGCTGGGGTGTCCGACCTGACCTACGGAGGGCTACATTGGGCAAGATTTCCAGGGCCGACGGACCAGGAACCAAGACTTCCACCGTCACGGCCTGTGGTCCCACCACAGCCGCTGGCTCCGTCTCCCCTGGCTCCGCCTCCCTGAACTCGGGATTTGCAGCTTCTGGTTCCACCCTACTTGGCCCAGTATGTGGTCCTCCACTCGCAATCCCTACCTCCCCCAAGGGCAAGACTTCCAGGGCCGACGGACCGGGTACCGAGACTTCCACCGTCATGACCTGTGGTCCTACCACAGCCGCTGGCTCCGTCTCCCCTAGCTCCGCCCCCCTGGGCTCGGGACCTGCAGTTTCTGATTCCACCCTGTGTGGTCCTCCACTCGCAATCCCTACCTCCCCCAAGGGCAAGACTTCCAGGGCCGACGGACCGGGTACCGAGACTTCCACCGTCATGACCTGTGGTCCTACCACAGCCGCTGGCTCCGTCTCCCCTAGCTCCGCCCCCCTGGGCTCGGGACCTGCAGTTTCTGATTCCACCCTGTGTGGGTCTCCACTCGCAATCCCTATCTCCCCTAAGCTTGAGTCGAGGACGAACCTTTCGTCCTCCGATCTCAGCACCTCTCCGATCGGGTCACTATCTTGGTCGAGCTCCTCGAGCTCTTCCTCATCGGAATCCCAACCCCAAGAAAAGATCTTACACTTTCCTAGAATGTCCTCTCCCCTCACGCAGGCTGCTTTACCGGTCTGTGTGCCCTGTGGTCCTACCCGGGGCTGCGAGTCCCCACTCGCAGGTTTGGCCCCTGTGGTTGGCCCCTGTGCACCCGGCTTATACAGCTTGCACTGGTTAATGTGGAACCACTTCATGCGCCGAGGTACCTTTACGGCGTATACCATGGGACTCGCCTTATCTACAATACTGTAGGGCCCCATATACAGTGGTTCCAGACTCCCTACTCTGGCATAGTTCCTGACCATGACCTGGTCTCCTACTTCCCACTCCTGCTTCTTGCGGGGTTCCAGCAACAGGCGATTGCCCTGATGCTGTTTTCCCATGTTCCCAGCCGCCTGCTCGTAAACCTGCTTCAGGCGCTCCAAGAGGGTCTGGACAAACTTGTCCCTTTTCACCTCTTGGAGCTGATCCTCAGTGAGCACCGGCGCTAGTACATGGGTGGGGGTTCGCATGATCCTCCCAGTCATGACCTCGTACGGGGAATACCCCGTACTTTTCGACTGACTGGCCCGGATCCCCATGAGGACTAGAGGCAGAACCTCCACCCATTTTTGGGGCGAGTTCATAGTCTCTTTCCTCAGCTTCTCCTTCAGGGTCCGGTTCATGCGTTCAACAATCCCGGATGACTGGGGATTGTGCGCTACGTGCCACTTCCCTTCAATGCCCAAAAGCATGAGGGTGTTCTGCATCACCTGGCCGGTGAAATGACTCCCTTGGTCTGACTCCACGAAACGGGGGAGTCCCCATTGCGAGAACACTTCCCGGACCAAGATTTTTGCGGTACCCAGCGCCGTAGCTGTTCTACAGGGGAAGGCTTCTACCCATTTGGAAAACACATCCACCAAGACGAGGCAGTATTTGTAGCCTCCCTGGGTGGTGGGCAGGGGCCCTATGTAATCGATCTGTATCGACTGCCATGGTCCCTCCACCCTCATGATGTGCCCCATGTGCACTTTCCTTTTCTGGGGGTCTGGGTTGTTTGCGGCGCACACAAGACAGTTTGCACAGAACTCGCGGACCTGCTCCCTGAGTCCCGGCCACCATCCCGCCTGCTCTACCCGTTGCCAGGTAACCTCGGGCCCGGGGTGCCCTGCCCCCGGTCCCTCATGAGCCAACTGGAGGAATTCCCTCCTGTGCTGCTGCGGCACAACCCACTGCTCCTCGCGGAACAGCATGCCTTCTTTAACGGAGAGGGTTGCCGTATTGTACAGGCCCTCTACCTGCTTGCCCTCAGTAATGGTTCTGAGAACTGCTTTTAGGGCGGGATCCTGGTTTTGGACGGCCTTAAGGTCTAGGGGCAGTGCTATCCTGGTGTTCCCGGGATTCCCATCCCTGCCTTGGATCGCTGCCACGGGTCCGGGCCCATAGGGGTCCCAGAAAATGCCGTTACGGGCACCCTCCCTGGCTAGCGCATCCGCCTGCTGGTTGCCCTCCCCGTGGGGCTCTGTGGAGGAGTGAGCTTTCACCTTATGGATGAAAATCTCCCCTTCCTCCCCTACTGCTGCTAGGATCTTTTCCAGCAAGGGCTTCACCGTTAAAGGTCGCCCGTCCGCGGAGGTGTATCCACGGCGGGACCAAATGGCCAGGTATTCCGTACACGAATTGCACGTAAACATACTGTCCGAACAAATCGTGTATGGGGTTGGGAAAATTTCTGGGTGGGTAACGACGTACGCCACCGCAGACAGCTCAGCCTGCTGCGCGCTCATGGTGCTGGGGAGCTTAATTGCCAGGGCAAGGTCTGCCGCAGGGTCATAAACTCCACATCCTGTGAGTCGTTCGCCAGCGGACACTGTGATAGAACCATCAACATAAATCTCGCGACCTGTGGGATGTATCCCGGCCCGCAAACCTATGTTGACCTCCCACACCCCTTCCACCGAACACCAATGGGCTGTTCCGGGGTATACCAAATTGGCCGCAAGCCTGGGCCCGCAAAGACCTTTAACTCTAAGATCCATCTGGGAAAGGAGAAGGGTCCAGCGCGCAATTCGAGCGCTGCTTACGGTCCCATCCTTAATCCTCCCATCTAGAAGCATCTTAGTTAGTGTATGATGGGTGAGGAGAGTGATGGGAGAGAGCCCTGTGAAGATCGCTGATCTTTTCACAGCCCAATGCGTGGCTAACAGATGCCTTTCGCAATTGGAGAAACTCCTCTCCACATCCGTTAACACCCTGGACGAATAGACAACCGGCCTCAGCTTGCCGTGACGCTCTTGGAGCAGCACGGCGCTCAAGCTGTCCCCGCTGGCAGCTACCTCCAGGAAAAACTCCTTCCCCCCCATCTATGGCCCCTAAAGCTGGCGCGGTCTGCAAATCCCTTTTTAACTTCTCGAATGCTGCCTGACAACCCTCGTCCCAAGACCACTCCACTCCCTTATGGAGGAGTCGGAGCAGTGGAGCTGCTGTGGCCACATAGTCCTCGATGAAGTCTCTGCAGTAACCGGTCAGTCCCAGAAAGGACCTCACACCCGTTATGGTGTTGGGAATCGGTAACTCCTGCACTGACTCCCTCCTAGCCTTATCTATGGCTCTTTCCCCAGCGTGAATGGTCAGACCTAGGAATTTTACTTCCTGCTGACCGATATGTGCTTTCTTAGGGTTCACTTTAAAACCCTTTCTCACTAGCAGCTCCAATAACTCGGCTAGCAGTGGTCCATGCTCCTCCCTTGAGTCCGTGAACAGGAGCAAATCATCCACGTACTGCACTATCTGATTGGGCTGACTAAACTCCTTTAAACTTCCTGCCATACACTGATGGAAAATACTGGGGCTGTTGTGGAAACCCTGTGGCAAACAGTTCCATGTGTACTGTTGTCCTTTGAAAGTAAAGGCAAACTTGTACTGGTCCTCTCGCCGCAGCGGGATGGACCAAAAACCGTTCGAGATATCCAGCACCGTGAACGTGGTCGCGGACGCTGGGATACTCCCTATTAGGTCAGCAACTGCTGCTACTGTGGGCGCGCAGGCGGGGATGTTACTGTTAAGGACTCTGTAGTCCACCGTGGCCCTCCACGAATTATCCGGCTTCCTCACCGGCCATAATGGGGAGTTCACGTGTGTGGCTATCGGCCTCAACACGCCCTGCTGCACCAAGGAGGACATTGCTGTCTCCATATCGGGTTCTGCTTCTTTGGGGAAGTTATACTGCTTTTGGGGCCGGGTCATGGGGTCCCCGTCTACGCTGACCTCAAACCCGGTAACCCTCCCACAATCGTGCTTGTGGGTTGCAAATGCGTGCATATTATCTGACACGTACGTTTGCATGTCCATTGGGACATCCGCGACCATAAGCCCGAGGTCGTAACCTCCGGATGGCTTCATGGTACACAGGGCCCCTTTACCTTCCTTCCCCGGGATTACCACTACCTGGCCTTTTCCACCCTTGGCTCCCCAGAGACAGTGATTCCTAAGGTCCACGAGGATCCCGTGTTCCGATAGGAGATCCGATCCGAGGATACCTCTGCCACCCCCCTCTTGCCATTTCATCAGTATGCACTTCCATGTGGTGTGGAGTGCTCCTAAATGAATGGAGAGCGGAATGGAGAACGCGCCAGCCTGCTCTTTTCCCGTGAACCCAGCTAATGTGTATGGGACCTTGATAGACAGTGGTGAGTCAAAGGGGCTATCCGTATGAATCACGGTGCATGAAGCTCCCGTGTCCAACAAATAACTACCCTTCTGCTTCTCTACCTCCATCTCCACCAGGGGTCTTTTCCACGCATCATAGCTGAGCGGACACAGGTAGACGGGCTGCGCGGGCTCTAGTCATTGGGTACCGGTGGACGGGGTTGTGGCCTCTGTGAGGCCGGTAGCGACTGCCACCCTTCCTTGTGAAATCATAAGGGTCCGCATGGCTCCCAACATTGATTCTATCGCATCGGGATGGATAGGCACACCAGCTCCTCTCTCAGAGACAGGCGCTTGGGTTCGGGCTGCGGGAGTTTTATCCCTGGGGTCCTTTCCAGGGGTTCCTACAGTTCTTACGCCAGTGACCTGTCTTCCCGCACCCGTAACAAGCACCACTGGCTTGCGGGGCGCGGTTACCCTCCTGATGCCACTCCTTCTGAGCCGGGGCTGCGGGCCGTGCCTCATGCACCTTTCCCTTAAGGGGACGCGCTCCCGTGCTCCTAGTGTTCCGATACCCTATCGTGAGTCGATTTAGGACCGACTCCTCTGTTGTGGCGGGGTTGGTGGGATCAAACCACGCTTTGGCCTGCTCCCTGACGGCTGGCAAACTGTTGGCTACTAAACACCTGAGCCAATGAGTTAAACCGGCACCGTTCAGGTAGTGGCGCGCTGGCGCACCTGGGCAGCTACGCTGGTATACTGGCCACAGCCTGTCGACGAAAACCTTCGGGGGTTCTCCCTCCATCTGTATGGTTTGACTCAATCTGACGAACGGACCTTCGTCATCCGCCCCTAACACTTCTAGGACCTCGTCCCGTAACTCCTCATAGGTTTTATTCCCCTTCTTGCTCTCGTCTGAGAGACTCTGAAGGATCGAGCTATCTAACGAGAACAGCAACATTTTGGTCTTTTCCTCATCGTCGCAGCCATTAATTGCTGCGGTCTGTTCTACCTCCCTAAAGTGTACGGAAGGGTCGTCTGACTCGGACAGCTTCCGTACATGACTAATCATTGCTCTCAGCTGGTGTGAGCTGTGGGGCAATACAAGTTGGTTCAGGATATCCCCGTCTGCCCCATTGTCCCCATTCGGGCCTCTCTTGTGACCTCGGAGCGGACACATCGGTCCCGGTTTCGACTCTACCTCTGGGGATTGTCCTACCTCGGGAACCTCCTTCTCTATTTCCACCACTTCCTCCCTTACCCAGGTTGCCGTATAGCTGGGTGGCGCGGAGGGCGCAGTGGCAAATACCTCCTCTGCTTTGTCTGGTAGGGATTTTGGGAATTCCCCACCCACCTGTGGCTGGTTTGCTGACGGGCTGATGAGGCACACCATGCCGTTTGCCTTATTCAGGGCGTCTCTTAGGTTCCCTATCTCCTTCTGGCAAACAGTGTGGTCGGCTCCCTCATGCCTATCCTCGAGGGCCATCTTATATGCCGCCCTAACTCCCTTCAAGCTTTCTTCCTGGGCTTTTATCTGGTTAGCTAGGCGGATACACCGTTCTCTAATCCTACCCTCGTTTAATTTCGCTTCCGTGACCTGACACTCGAGGTAATCAATTTTAGCCTCGTGGTGGTTGGCTACTATCTGGCGTTCCTGATGTAACGCATTCAAGGATGCAATGAGTTTCTGTCCTCCCGTGACCTTTTCCTCCATCTCAACTTCCAATTCCCTGATCTGAGCTGCCTGTGCTACAATGACCTGGTCCGAAAGTTGGACTTGCTTCTTGTAGCACATCAGCCAGAACGCTTTCTCCACCGACTTCTTATGCTCTTTACTGCCTGTCCATTTGATGGCTGCGTCTAGCGGACGCTTATCCATCAGTAGGTCACTTATCCACCTTTTGGTTAAGTTAACCTTCCCAAACACATAGTCGGCTACCCTCTCATCCATCACATTTCGCCTATTCACACCAGGGTCTAAAACATTACTCTCTCGCTGCCAGAGTCCTGCCGCGGTCGCCATTTTCTGTAAGGGGTTCTGCGCGTGTCGTGCTTGTATCGCAGACGGTGCTGGTGCGAGGTTAGGCCTTCGTTGCCTAATACTATTGCTTGCTCTGGTCTCCGGCCAGCCTTGTTGCAATAAGCACCTGTGAGTGGTTCGACCCACTCGCCCTTACGGTTCTAACACTGGACTTAGGTGCGAGAGCAGTAATGCAGAGAAAAACTCAAATAGACCCGGTTGAATAGTGCGAAATGGAAATCTTTATTGCTTAGCGTCTAAAATCATGAAGTACATGTCATAGGCACAAATTAACGATAGTACAAGTATACATACATTCATAAAGCTTGGTCTATGGTAATGAAGAACGCACGGCACATCGTAAAAAGGGGAACACATTATACTTTATCCTTAATAAAACCACCCTCCCCTATCAATACCTACACTACATCTATATTTGTAGGATCGGGAAACATGCTCACCACTCGTGATACTTCGGAGAATTTTAAAGTAAGGCACTCGGCTCGTTTCACTACAGCACCTGACTGTCACGTGTTTGGAGGGGTCTCTGTACCCCACTTGTTTATCTTCGCTGCTGCGGCAGGCAGGCTGGGCTCCCTGTTGTCATGACGAACTCGACAGAACTCGGACACGGTTGTAGAAGTCCAGAGAGACAGTCAAAAGCTCACCAGTCAAGCGAGTCCATGAAGCGGCAAGCGAATAAGAGTTCAGCAGTCATCAGCCAGATAAGAGAATAATAGTCGAATCAAGAGTTCAGCCCGAGTCAAGAGTCCGCAGAGATAAGGGTCGGTTCAAGCGAATAAGCCCAATAAGAGCCAGCCGAGAGAATAAGAGGCCGATGGACGTTTGTTCACTATAGTTATAGTGCTGTGTTCCCTTATCTCCCACCCAAATCTTAATGTTTGTCCTTTGTGTAATACTGGTGCACAAAGCTCCCAGCATGGGGCGGTTGTCTTCTTTAACGGGTTTCGGTAGCACTTGAAGCTGGCCAACTACTCGTTAATGTTTTCCCCATTGTCGAACCGGCTAGGAGCCTCCCTGGCTAGGTTTGGGGCCTCCTCCAATACTGACTTAATCACCCGTGAATGGCCCTCTCATTGTAGAGCCGTGGGGGTATTTGTGTATTGATGTGTCTGGATGGGCCTTCGATTGCCCAGTACAATGGTCCTTACTTGTGCATGGAATACGATTCCAGCACTCATATCATTGCTATTGTCACAAATGCAAACAGGTTGCATCCTGTCTTTATCAGTGCTTATCGAAAATGTTTATTCGAACGCCATGTTGTCTGCCCACTGTGCTTCTGGAAACTTCTGCCACGATGCGCGGCGGCCATTTTACAGGCTTCTGTGTCCTGTTTAATCATGTTGCGGAGATGCCGGTGTTGGACTGGGGTGGACAAAATTGAGAGGTCGCACAACACCAGGTTATAGTCCAACAGTTTTATTTGAAATCACAAGCTTTCGGAGCTATCGATTTGCTCCTTCCTCAGGTGAAATCACCTGAGGAAGGAGCAAATCGATAGCTCCGAAAGCTTGTGATTTCAAATAAAACTGTTGGACTATAACCTGGTGTTGTGCGACCTCTCAATTCTGTTTAATCATGACAGCATTTTGTTTAAATAAACTGATCAAACGAATCTGCTTCTATCTCGTTATTTTGAATCGCGATAATTGCGAATTTTACACTGGGGGAATCTATAACACACTGTCAGTGTCCCACACAGAGTGACTGGGGGAATCTATAACACACTGTCAGTGTCCCACACAGAGTGACTGGGGTAATCTATAACACACTGTCAGTGTCACACAATGACTGGGGTAATCTATAACACACTGTCAGTGTCCCACAATGACTGGGGGAATCTATAACACACTGTCAGTGTCACACAATGACTGGGGTAATCTATAACACACTGTCAGTGTCCCACAATGACTGGGGGAATCTATAACACACTGTCAGTGTCCCACACACAGTGACTGGGGAATCTATAACACACTGTCAGTGTCACACACACAGTGACAGGGGGAATCTATAACACACTGTCAGTGTCTCACACACAGTGACTGGGGGAATCTATAACACACTTTCAGTGTCACAGACACAGTGACTGGGGGAATCTATAACACACTGTCAGTGTCACACACACAGTGACCGGGGGAATCTATAACACACTGTCAGTGTCACACACACAGTGACCGGGGGAATCTATAACACACTGTCAGTGTCACACACACAGTGACCGGGGGAATCTATAACACACTGACAGTGTCCCACACACAGTGACCGGGGGAATGTATAACACACTGTCCGTGTCACACACACAGTGACTGAGGAATCTATAACACACTGTCAGTGTCACACAATGACTGGGGGAATCTATAACACACTGTCAGTGTCACACACACAGTGACCGGGGGAATCTATAACACACTGTCAGTGTCACAGACACAGTGTCCGGGGGAATCTATAACACACTGTCAGTGTCACAGACACAGTGACTGGGGGAATCTATAACACACTGTCAGTGTCACACAATGACTGGGGTAATCTATAACACACTGTCAGTGTCCCACAATGACTGGGGGAATCTATAACACACTGTCAGTGTCCCACACACAGTGACTGGGGAATCTATAACACACTGACAGTGTCACACAATGACTGGGGGAATCTATAACACACTGACAGTGTCACACAATGACTGGGGGAATCTATAACACACTGTCAGTGTCCCACACACAGTGACTGGGGAATCTATAACATACTGTCAGTGTCACACACACAGTGTCCGGGGGAATCTATAACACACTGTCAGTGTCACACACAGAGTGACCGGGGGAATCTATAACACACTGTCCGTGTCACACACACAGTGACCGGGGGAATCTATAACACACTGTCCGTGTCACACACACATTGACTGGGGGAATCTATAACACACTGTCAGTGTCCCAAACAGAGTGACTGGGGGAATCTATAACACACTGACAGTGTCACACAATGACTGGGGTAATCTATAACACACTGTCAGTGTCACACAATGACTGGGGGAATCTATAACATACTGTCAGTGTCCCACACACAGTGACTGGGGAATCTATAACACACTGACAGTGTCACACAATGACTGGGGGAATCTATAACACACTTTCAGTGTCCCACACAGAGTGACGGGGGAAATAATTGCCCACGTTTGTACCATGTACTCTCCAGATGTGGCTCTAATAATGCCCGCAAATGGACCTTGAACTCCAGGTGTGGACATACCACGGCCTTGTACGGACTCATCATCCTCTCCTGGGATCTGTTTTCAATCCCTCTGTCCGTACATTCCGAGTATTACTTTCTGTCATTGCTCCAGTTTGGTGTCTGTTGTCCCTGAAAGCCCTGTAAATGAGGAACTTTTCCACCAGCAGCACACTTTGTTGACGCAGTACCCTTAATTTTCTGACATGCCCTGGCAATGCATGCTTCAATAATTAATTTTTCCTGAGGTTTCATAGGAGCATCCAATGTCCCACGGAGGCAGAAGACTTGAACCTCATTCACCGAGACTAGACAGGACAGCAGACTGATTTTCCTCAGCTGTTTTCCACAGCGGCCTACATGGATGGGCACATTCGGGCCAGGACTAAACACAAGGGGAAATGTGCTCACAACTACTGGTGAAAGGTCTCAGCACTTTTAAGGGAAAACACAGGGTAACATTTGGGATGAAAACCTTACAGCAGAACCCAACATTCCCACCCAAACATTAACCTGTCCTCTCTCTCCCTGATGCTGACTGACCTGCAGCGTACTTCCAGCACTTTCTGCCCCTTTTCTAAATTTCAAGCGCTCACAGATTTCTTTTTGCCTCAGGTAATTTTATTCCACACACACAATTGATTGATGTTGAAGACCAATTAATCTGAGAAACTGCTGAATCATCTTTCCTCAGTGCTCGCTCCTTGCTGCTGTGACCCAAATCAACAGTAATTATAGATTCTCACTCAACCTGGGCCCCAGGAATGTCACTATCATCATCAAACTCCCTGCAGCCTTTCAGTTCCTGCATAGAGTTTGTAACACCGTTTAGTAAGTTTCACGCAATTCTTCATTCATTTTCTTCATTACAACAGTGCCTACACTTCAAAAAGTACGTCATTGGCTGCAAAGCACTTTGGGACATCCTGAGGTCGTGAACGGCAGTATATAAATGCAAGTCTTCCTCCCCTTTTCTCATTTCTTTACACTATATTGAGAGTTCCTGGCTTCATTCGTTAATTTTTCCATCTGGTTTGTAATTTGCACATCTTTTCTCTCTCTCCCCTATTCTCCCCTTCTTTTCTACTTCTCTTTCCTCTTCCTCCCCTTTCCTCATCACTTCCACTTCCACTCTTTCCCTTTGTTTTTCCCTGTCTCTTTCTCTCTGCTCCACTTCCCCTTCCCCTCTTCCACTCTATCTCCATCTCTCCTTCCTCCCTCTCTCTACCCCTCTCTCTCTGTCCTTCTATTTTCATTTTCCTACACACTCACTCCTCTCTTTTCATTCCTCTTTCCCAGTCCCTCTCTCTTCCTTTCTCTTTTTCTCTTCCATTTACTCCCTTCTCTCCCTTTCATTCCCTTTCCCTGCCTCTTTTGTGCATTTTCATACTCACTTCCTTGCTCATGCCTTCTCTCTCCCACTCGCTCCCTTACTCTCTCTCTCTATTTCACTCTCTCCCTCCCTCATTCCCTCTCTATCTCTTTCCCATGTTCACCCTCTTCTCTCTCTTCCTCCCTTGTTCCCAACTTTCTTTCTCTCTTACTTTCCTTGTCTTCCCCCTCTCTCCACCCTTTATTTTCCTCTCCCTCCATCGCCCTCCACTTCTCTCTGTGTGTCTGTTTCTCTTTCTCTCTCTTTCCCTTCCACTTCAGCTCTTGTCCCTCACCCTTTCTCATTCCCTTCCCCTATTTCTTTCTCTCTTCCTCTCTTCTCTCTCATTCTCTCACTGCTTCCCCCTTTCCCTCTCTCCCTCTCTCTTTCCCTCTCCTTCCTTTTCTCTCTAACCCTTTCTCTCTTTTTCTTTCCTCCATTTTTCTTTCTGCATCTCTCTCCAACTCTCTGTCTCCCACTCTTTTTCCCGAAGATTTTATAAATATATTAAGAATAAGAGAGTGGCTAAGTGAGATGTGGGGCCATTAAGGACAAGCACGGGTGATGCGGTAATAGATAAGATGGTAATTGCAGTTTTATTAAACAAATAGTGTGTATCCGTTTTCACAACAGAGGAAGAACTTAAAATACCAGTGAGAGAAGAGAAACTAAAAATAAATCATGGGAAGGAATGTTTGTATTCAATATTAGTTAAAAAATGGTAATGGAGAAAATAAGGGACTTCGGATAGATAAATCTCCAGGACATGATGGTTTCGCCAATAATATTAAAAGTAGGTGAGGAAATTGCAGAAGCGCTAGTTATAATTTTTCAAAGCTCTGTTGATTTGGGAATTGTGCCATTAGACTGGAAAATGACTAATGTCACTCCATTATGTAAGAAGGGTGGAGAGAGAAACCAGGTAACTGCAGATATGTCAGTATAATGTCAGTTGTGGGGTAGCTAATAGAATTGGTCGTTACATTACAGAGTGACTGAGCACTTGAGCTAACATGAGCTGATCAGAGAGAGCCAGCAAGGCTTTGTTAAAGGAAAGTTATCATAGAACCATAGAATGATAGAGCACAGAAGGAGGCCATTCACTCCATTGTGCCTGTGGCAGAGCTATCCAGTTAGTCCCACTCCACTGTTAGATACATAGATACATAGAAGATAGGAGCAGGAGTAGGCCATCCGGCCCTTCGAGCCTGCTCCACCATTTAATGAGATCATGGCTGATCCTCCAATTCAGTATCCCGTCCCCGCCTTCTCTCCGTAACCCTTAACCCCTTTTGCCTGTAGAACTATATCTAATTCCCTCTTAAATATATTTAATGAGCTGGCGTACACTGCCCTCTGTGGCAATGAGTTCCACAGGTTCACCACCCTCTGAGTGAAGAAATTCCCCCTCATTTCTGTCCTAAATGGTTTAGCCCTTATCCTTAAATTATGTCCTCTAGTTCTGTTCTCACCCGCCAAGGGAAACATTCCTTCTGCATCTAGTCTGTCTAGACCTGTCAGAATTTTATACACTTCTATGAGGTCCCCTCTCAATCTTCTAAACTCCAGTGTGTACATCCCTAAACTACATAGTCTCTCCTCATAGGTCAATCCCGCCATTCCTGGTATCAGCCTAGTGAATCGCCGCTGCACCCCCTCCATGGCAAGAACATCTTTCCTCAGATGAGGCGACCAAAACTGTACACAGTACTCGAGGTGTGGTCTCACCAGTGTCCTGTACAGCTGCAGCAAGGTATCCCTGTTCCTGTATTCCAACCCTTTTGCTATGAAGGCCAGCATACCGTTTGCCTTCTTGACCGCCTGTTGCACCTGCATGCTCGCCTTCAGTGACTGGTGTACAAGAACACCCAGGTCTCTCTGTACTTCCCCCTCTCCCAATTTATTGTTCTTTCCCCATAGCCCTGTAATTTTTTCCCTTCAAGTATTTAACCAATTCCCTTTTGAAAGTTCCGATTGTCACCCCTGGTTCTTTTGTCTGATCAATCGAGATGAACTTTTTGAGGAGGTCACGAAAATGGTAGATAAGGAAATATCTATCAATGTTATTTACATGGGCTTTCAGAAAGCATTCGATAAGTTCCACAGAAATGGTTATTGGCAAAAAATAGAGCGCCAGGAATTGCTGTTAGACATTTGACATCGGTTGGAAATTGTTGCGGAAGAAGGTTCGACCTCTCCTCACACGTTCCATTCTCTCTCTCCTCACACGTCCCATTCTCTCTCTCTCCTCACACGTCCCATTCTCTCACTCCTCACACGTCCCATTCTCTCTCTCCTCACACGTCCCATTCTCTCTCTCTCCTCACACGTCTCATTCTCTCTCTCCTCACACGTCCCATTCTCTCTCTCCTCACACGTCCCATTCTCTCTCTCCTCACACGTCCCATTCTCTCTCTCTCCTCACACGTCCCATTCTCTCTCTCTCCTCACACGTCCCATTCTCTCTCTCCTCACACGTCCCATTCTCTCTCTCTCCTCACAGGTCCCTTTCTCTCTCTCTCCTCACACGTCCCATTCTCTCTCTCTCCTCACACGTCCCATTCTCTCTCTCCTCACACGTCCCATTCTCTCTCTCTCCTCACACGTCCCATTCGCTCTCTCCTCACACATCCCATTCTCTCTCTCCTCACACGTCCCATTCTCTCTCTCCTCACACGTCCCATTCTCTCTCTCCTCACACGTCCCATTCTCTCTCTCCTCACACGTCCCATTCTCTCTCTCCTCACACGTCCCATTCTCTCTCTCTCCTCACACGTCCCATTCTCTCTCTCCTCACACGTCCCATTCTCTCTATCTCTCCTCACACGTCCCATTCTCTCTCTCTCTCCTCACATGTCCCATTCTCTCTCTCTCTCCTCACATGTCCCATTCTGTCTATCCTCACATGTCCCATTCTCTCTCTCCACACACACGTCCCATTCTCTCTCTCTCTCCTCACATGTCCCATTCTCTCTATCCTCACACGTCCCATTCTCTCTCTCCTCACACATCGCATTCTCTCTCTCTCCTCACACGTCCCATTTCTCTCTCTCCTCGCACGTCCCATTCTCTCTCTCCTCACACGTCTCATTCCCTCTTTGCTCACACAACCCATTCTCTCTCTCCTCACACGTCCCATTCTCTCTCTCCTCACACGTCCCATTCTCTCTCTCCTCACACATCCCATTCTCTCTCTCCTCACACGTCCCATTCTCTCTCTCCTCACATGTCCCATTCTCTCTCTCTCCTCACACGTCCCATTCTCTCTCTCCTCACACGTCCCATTCTCTCTCTCTCCTCACACGTCCCATTCTCTCTCTCCTCACACGTCCCATTCTCTCTATCTCTCCTCACACGTCCCATTCTCTCTCTCTCTCCTCACATGTCCCATTCTCTCTCTCTCTCCTCACATGTCCCATTCTCTCTATCCTCACATGTCCCATTCTCTCTCTCTCGACTCGCACGTCCCATTCTCTCTCTCCTCACACGTCCCATTCTCTCTCTCTCCTCACGCGCCCCATTCTCTCTCTCTCCTCACACATCCCATTTTCTCTCTCCTCACACGTCCCATTCTCTCTCTCTCCTCACACATCCCATTCTCCCTCTCCTCACAAGTCCCATTCTCTCTCTCTCCTCACACATCCCATTCTCTCTCTCTCCTCACACGTCTCATTCTCTCTCTCTCCTCACATGTCCCATTCTCTCTATCCTCACACGTCCCATTCTCTCTCTCCTCACACGTCCCATTCTCTCTCTCTCCTCACACGTCCCATTCTCTCTATCTCTCCTCACACGTCCCATTCTCTCTCTCTCCTCACACGTCCCATTCTCTCTCTCTCTCCTCACATGTCCCATTCTCTCTATCCTCACATGTCCCATTCTCTCTCTCCTCACACGTCCCATTCTCTCTCTCTCCTCACATGTCCCATTCTCTCTATCCTCACACTTCCCATTCTCTCTCTCCTCACACGTCGCATTCTCTCTCTCTCCTCACACGTCACATTCCCTCTCTCCTCACACATCCCATTCTCTATCTCTCTCCTCACACGTCCCATTCTCTCTCTCTCCTCACACGTCCCATTCTATCTCCTCACATGTCCCATTCTCTCTCTCTCCTCACACTTCCCATTCTCTCTCTCCTCACACGTCCCATTCTCTCTCTCCTCACACATCCCATTCTCTCTATCCCCGCACGTCCCATTCTCTCTCTCCTCACACGTCCCATTCTCTCTCTCCTCACACTTCCCATTCTCTCTATCCCCGCACGTCCCATTCTCTCTCTGTCTCCTCACACGTGCCATTCTCTCTCTCTCTCCTCACATGTCCCATTCTCTCTCTCCTCACACGTCCCATTCTCTCTCTCCTCACACTTCCCATTCTCTCTCTCTCCTCACACGTCCCATTCTCTCTCTCTCTCCTCACACGTCCCATTCTCTCTCTCTCCTCACACGTCCTATTCTCTCTCTCTCCTCACACGTCCCATTCTCTCTCTCTCCTCACACGTCCCATTCTCTCTATCTCTCCTCACACATCGCATTCTCTCTCTCCTCACACGTCCCATTCTCTCTCTCTCCTCACACGTCCCATTCTCTCTCTCCCCTCACATGTCTCATTCCCTCTCTCCTCACACGTCCCATTCTCTCTCTCCTCACATGTCCCATTCTCTCTCTCTCCTCACACGTCCCATTCTCTCTCTCTCCTCACATGTCCCATTCTCTCTCTCCTCACACGTCCCATTCTCTCTCTCTCCTCACACGTCCCATTCTCTCTCTCTCCTCACACTTCCCATTCTCTCTCTCCTCACACGTCCCATTCTCTCTCTCTCCTCACACATCCCATTTTCTCTCTCCTCACACGTCTCATTCTCTCTCTTTCCTCACACGTCCCATTCTCTCTCTCTCCTCACACGTCCCATTCTCTCTCTCTCCTCACACTTCCCATTTTCTCTCTCCTCACACGTCCCATTCTCTCTCTCCTCACACGTCCCATTCTCTCTCTCTCCTCACACGTCCCATTCTCTCTCCTCCTCACATGTCCCATTCTCTCTCTCTCCTCACACGTCCCATTCTCTCTCTCCTCACACAGTCCCATTCTCTCTCTCTCCTCACACGTCCCATTCTCTCTCTCCTCACACGTCCCATTCTCTCTCTCTCCTCACACGTCCCATTCTCTCTCTCTCCTCACACGTCCCATTCTCTCTCTCCTCACACGTCCCATTCTCCTCTCTCCTCCTCACACGTCCCATTCTCTCTCTCTCCTCACACGTCCCATTCTCCTCTCTCCTCACACGTCCCATTCTCTCTCTCTCCTCACACGTCCCATTCTCTCGCTCTCCTCACACGTCCCATTCTCTCTCTCTCCTCACACGTCCCATTCTCTCTCTCTCCTCACACGTCCATTCTCTCTCTCTCACACGTCCCATTCTCTCTCTCCTCACACATCCCATTCTCTCCTCTCCTCACACGTCCCATTCTCTCTCTCTCCTCACATGTCCCATTCTCTCTATCCTCACACGTCCCATTCTCTCTCTCCTCACACGTCCCATTCTCTCTCTCTCCTCACACGTCCCATTCTCTCTCTCCTCACACGTCCCATTCTCTCTATGTCTCCTCACAAGTCCCATTCTCTCTCTCTCCTCACACGTCCCATTCTCTCTCTCTCTCCTCACATGTCCCATTCTCTCTATCCTCACATGTCCCATTCTCTCTCTCCTCACACGTCCCATTCTCTCTCTCTCCTCACATGTCCCATTCTCTCTCTCTCTCCTCACACGTACAATTCTCTATCTCTCGACTCGCACGTCCCATTCTCTCTCTCTCCTCACATGTCCCATTCTCTCTCTCTCCTCAGACGTACCATTCTCTCTCTCTCCTCACACGTACAATTCTCTCTCTCTCTCCTCACATGTCCCATTCTCTCTCTCCTCACACGTCCCATTCTCTCTCTCTCCTCACACGTCCCATTCTCTCTCTCTCCTCACACTTCCCATTCTCTCTCTCCTCACACGTCCCATTCTCTCTCTCTCCTCACACATCCCATTTTCTCTCTCCTCACACGTCTCATTCTCTCTCTTTCCTCACACGTCCCATTCTCTCTCTCTCCTCACACGTCCCATTCTCTCTCTCTCCTCACACTTCCCATTTTCTCTCTCCTCACACTTCCGATTCTCTCTATCCTCGCACGTCCCATTCTCTCTCTCCTCACACTTCCCATTCTCTCTATCCCCGCACGTCCCATTCTCTCTCTCCTCACACGTCCCATTCTCTCTCTCTCCTCACACTTCCCATTTTCTCTCTCCTCACACTTCCGATTCTCTCTATCCCGCACGTCCCATTCTCTCTCCTCACACGTCCCATTCTCTCTCTCCTCACACGTCCCATTCTCTCTATCCTCACACATCCCATTCTCTCTCTCTCCTCAGACGTACCATTCTCTCTCTCTCCTCACACGTACAATTCTCTCTCTCTCCTCACAAATCCCATTCTCTCTCTCTCCTCACACGTCCGATACTCTCTCTCTCCTCACACGTCCCATTCTCTCTCTCTCTCCTCACATGTCCCATTCTCTCTATCCTCACACGTCCCATTCTCTCTCTCCTCACACGTCCCATTCTCTCTCTCTCCTCACACGTCCCATTCTCTCTCTCCTCACACGTCCCATTCTCTCTATGTCTCCTCACACGTCCCATTCTCTCTCTCTCTCCTCACACGTCCCATTCTCTCTCTCTCTCCTCACATGTCCCATTCTCTCTCTCCTCACACGTCCCATTCTCTCTCTCTCCTCACATGTCCCATTCTCTCTCTCTCTCCTCACATGTCCCATTCTCTCTCTCTCCTCACATGTCCCATTCTCTCTCTCTCTCCTCACACGTCCCATTCTCTCTCTCTCCTCACACGTCCCATTCTCTCTCTCTCCTCACACGTCTCATAATCTCTCTCTCCTCACAAGTCCCATTCTCTCTCTCTCTCCTCACACGTCTCATTCCCTCTCTCCTCACACATCCCATTCTCTCTCTCCTCACACGTCCCATTCTCTCTCTCCTCACACGTCCCATTCTCTCTCTCCTCACACGTCCCATTCTCTCTCTCCTCACATGTCCCATTCTCTCTCTCTCTACTCACACGTCCCATTCTCTCCCTCTCCTCCCATGTCCCATTCTCTCTCTCTACTCACTCGACCCATTCTCTCCCTCTCCTCCCATGTCCCATTCTCTCTCTCTCCTCACACGACCCATTCTCTCTCTCTCCTCGCACATCCCATTCTCTCTCTCTCCTCACACATCCCATTCTCTCACCTCACACGACCCATTCTCTCTCTCCTCACACGTCCCATTCTCTCCCTCTCATCCCATGTCCCATTCTCTCTCTCTCCTCACACGTCCCATTCTCTCTCTCTCCTCAGACATCCCATTCTCTCACCTCACACGTCCCATTCTCTCTCTCCTCACACGTCCCATTCTCTCTCTCTCCTCAGACATCCCATTCTCTCACCTCACACGACCCATTCTCTCTCTCCTCACATGTGCCATTCTCTCCCTCTCCTCCCATGTCCCATTCTCTCTCTCTACTCACTCGACCCATTCTCTCCCTCTCCTCCCATGTCCCATTCTCTCTCTCTCCTCACACGTCCCATTCTCTCTCTCTCCTCACACGTCCCATTCTCTCTCTCTCTTCACACGTCCCATTCTCTCTCTCTCTCCTCACACGTCTCATTCTCTCTCTCTTCACACGTCCCATTCTCTCTCTCTCCTCACACGTCCCATTCTCTCTCTCTCTCCTCACACGTCCCATTCTCTCTCTCCTCACACGTCCCATTCTCTCCCTCTCCTCACACGTCCCATTCTCTCTCTCTCCTCACACGTCCCATTCTCTCTCTCTCCTCACACGTCCCATTCTCTCTCTCCTCACACGTCCCATTCTCTCTCTCTCCTCACACGTCCCATTCTCTCTCTCTCCTCACACGTCACATTCTCTCTCTCTCCTCGCACGTCCCATTCTCTCTCTCTCCTCACACGTCCCATTCTCTCTCTCCTCACACGTCCCATTCTCTCTCTCTCTCATCACACGTCACATTCTCTCTCTCTCCTCACACGTCCCATTCTCTCTCTCTCCTCACACATCCCATTCTCTCACCTCACACGTCCCATTCTCTCTCTCCTCACACGTCCCATTCTCTCCCTGTCCTCCCATGTCCCATTCTCTCTCTCTCCTCACACGTCCCATTCTCTCTCTCTCCTCACACATCCCATTCTCTCACCTCACACGTCCCATTCTCTCTCTCCTCACACGTCCCATTCTCTCCCTCTCCTCCCATGTCCCATTCTCTCTCTCTCCTCACACGTCCCATTCTCTCTCTCTCCTCACACGTCCCATTCTCTCTCTCTCCTCAGACATCCCATTCTCTCACCTCACACGTCCCATTCTCTCTCTCTCCTCACACGTCCCATTCTCTCTCTCTCCTCAGACATCCCATTCTCTCACCTCACACGTCCCATTCTCTCTCTCTCCTCACACGTCCCATTCTCTCTCTCTCCTCACACTTCCCATTCTCTCTCTCCTCACACGTCCCATTCTCTCTGTCTCCTCACACGTCCCATTCTCTCTCTCTCCTCACACGTCCCATTCTCTCTCTCTCTCCTCCAACGTCCCATTCTCTCTCTCTCCTCACACGTCCTATTCTCTCTCTCTCACACGTCCCATTCTCTCTCTCTCCTCACACGTCCCATTCTCTCTCTCTCCTCACATGTCCCATTCTCTCTCTCCTCACACGTCCCATTCTCTCTCTCTCCTCACACGTCCCATTCTCTCTCTCTCCTCACACGTCCCATTCTCTCTCTCTCTCCTCACACATCTCATTCTCTCTCTCTTCACACGTCCCATTCTCTCTCTCTCCTCACACGTCCCATTCTCTCTCTCTCTCCTCACACGTCCCATTCTCTCTATCCTCACAAATCCCATTCTCTCTCTCTCCTCACACGTCCCATACTCTCTCTCTCCTCACACGTCCCATTCTCTCTCTCTCTCCTCACATGTCCCATTCTCTCTATCCTCACACGTCCCATTCTCTCTCTCCTCACACGTCCCATTCTCTCTCTCTCCTCACACGTCCCATTCTCTCTCTCCTCACACGTCCCATTCTCTCTATGTCTCCTCACAAGTCCCATTCTCTCTCTCTCCTCACACGTCCCATTCTCTCTCTCTCTCCTCACATGTCCCATTCTCTCTATCCTCACATGTCCCATTCTCTCTCTCCTCACACGTCCCATTCTCTCTCTCTCCTCACATGTCCCATTCTCTCTCTCTCCTCACACGTACAATTCTCATCTCTCGACTCGCACGTCCCATTCTCTCTCTCTCCTCACATGTCCCATTCTCTCTCTCTCCTCAGACGTACCATTCTCTCTCTCTCCTCACACGTACAATTCTCTCTCTCTCTCCTCACATGTCCCATTCTCTCTCTCCTCACACGTCCCATTCTCTCTCTCTCCTCACACGTCCCATTCTCTCTCTCTCCTCACACTTCCCATTCTCTCTCTCCTCACACGTCCCATTCTCTCTCTCTCCTCACACATCCCATTTCTCTCTCTCCTCACACGTCCCATTCTCTCTCTTCCTCACACGTCCCATTCTCTCTCTCTCCTCACACGTCCCATTCTCTCTCTCTCCTCACACTTCCCATTTTCTCTCTCCTCACACTTCCGATTCTCTCTATCCTCGCACGTCCCATTCTCTCTCTCCTCACACTTCCCATTCTCTCTATCCCCGCACGTCCCATTCTCTCTCTCCTCACACGTCCCATTCTCTCTCTCTCCTCACACTTCCCATTCTCTCTCTCCTCACACTTCCGATTCTCTCTATCCCCGCACGTCCCATTCTCTCTCCTCACACGTCCCATTCTCTCTCTCCTCACACGTCCCATTCTCTCTATCCTCACACATCCCATTCTCTCTCTCTCCTCAGACGTACCATTCTCTCTCTCTCCTCACACGTACAATTCTCTCTCTCTCTCCTCACAAATCCCATTCTCTCTCTCTCCTCACACGTCCGATACTCTCTCTCTCCTCACACGTCCCATTCTCTCTCTCTCTCCTCACATGTCCCATTCTCTCTATCCTCACACGTCCCATTCTCTCTCTCCTCACACGTCCCATTCTCTCTCTCTCCTCACACGTCCCATTCTCTCTCTCCTCACACGTCCCATTCTCTCTATGTCTCCTCACACGTCCCATTCTCTCTCTCTCTCCTCACACGTCCCATTCTCTCTCTCTCTCCTCACATGTCCCATTCTCTCTCTCCTCACACGTCCCATTCTCTCTCTCTCCTCAAATGTCCCATTCTCTCTCTCTCTCCTCACATGTCCCATTCTCTCTCTCTCCTCACATGTCCCATTCTCTCTCTCTCTCCTCACACGTCCCATTCTCTCTCTCTCCTCACACGTCCCATTCTCTCTCTCTCCTCACACGTCTCATAATCTCTCTCTCCTCACACGTCCCATTCTCTCTCTCTCTCACACATTCCCATTCTCTCTCTCTCCTCACACGTCCCATTCTCTCCTCTCCTCACACGTCCCATTCTCTCTCTCTCTCACACGTCCATTCTCTCTCTCTCCTCACACGTCCCATTCTCTCTCTCCTCACACGTCCCATTCTCTCTCTCTCACAACGTCCCCATTCTCTCTCTCCTCACACGTCCCCATTCTCTCTCCTCTCCTCTCACACGTCCCATTCTCTCTCTCCTCACACGTCCCATTCTCTCCCTCTCCTCCACAGCCCATTCATCTCTCTCTCTCTCACACGTCACTTTCTCTCTCTCTCCTCACACGTCCCATTCTCTCTCTCCACTCACACGTCCCATTCTCTCTCTCTCCTCACACAGTCCCATTCTCTCCTCTCCTCACACGTCCCATTCTCTCTTCTCTTCTCACTCACATGTCCCATTTTCTCTCTCTTCACACAATCCATCTCTCTCCTCACACGTCCATTCTCTCTCCTCACACGTTCCCATTCTCTCTCTCCTCACACGTCCCATTCTCTCTCTCCTCACACGTCCCATTCTCTCTCTCTCCTCACACGTCCCATTCTCTCTCTCCTCACATGTCCCATTCTCTCTCTCTCCTCACACGTCCCATTCTCTCGCTCTACTCACACGTCCCATTCTCTCTCTCTCCTCACACGTCCCATTCTCTCTCTCCTCACACGTCCCATTCTCTCTCTCCTCACACGTCCCATTCTCTCTCTCTCCTCACACGTCCCATTCTCTCTCTCTCGCTCACATGTCCCATTCTCTCCTCTCCTCACACGTCCCATTCTCTCTCTCTCCTCACACGTCCCATGCTCTCTCTCTCCTCACAACGTCCCATTCTCTCTCTCCTCACACGTCCATTCTCTCTCTCTCCTCACCACGTCCCATTCTCTCTCTCTCCTCACACGTCCCATTCTCTCTCTCTCTCACACGTCCCATTCTCTCTCTCTCTCACACGTCCCATTCTCTCTCTCTCCTCTCACGTCCCATTCTCTCTCTCTCCTCACACGTCCCATTCTCTCTCTCCTCACACGTCCCATTCTCTCTCTCTCCGTCACACGCCATTCTCTCTCTCTCCTCACACGTCACATTCTCTCTCTCTCCTCTCACGTCCCATTCTCTCTCTCTCCTCACACGTCCCATTCTCTCTCTCCTCACACGTCCCATTCTCTCTCTCTCTCATCACACGTCACATTCTCTCTCTCTCCTCACACGTCCCATTCTCTCTCTCTCCTCACACATCCCATTCTCTCTCCTCACACGTCCCATTCCTCTCTCTCCTCACACGTCCCATTCTCTCCCTGTCCTCCCATGTCCCATTCTCTCTCTCTCCTCACACGTCCCATTCTCTCTCTCTCCTCACACATCCCATTCTCTCTCCTCACACGTCCCATTCTCTCTCTCCTCACACGTCCCATTCTCTCCCTCTCCTCCCATGTCCCATTCTCTCTCTCTCCTCACACGTCCCATTCTCTCTCTCTCCTCACACGTCCCATTCTCTCTCTCTCCTCAGACATCCCATTCTCTCACCTCACACGTCCCATTCTCTCTCTCTCCTCACACTTCCCATTCTCTCTCTCTCCTCAGCACTTCCCATTCTCCTCTCACCTCACACGTCCCATCTCTTCTCTCTCCTTCACACGTCCCATTCTCTCTCTCTCCTCAGCACATCCCATTCTCTCACCTCACACGTCCCCATTCTCTCTCTCTCCTCACACGTCCCATTCTCTCTCTCTCCTCACACTTCCCATTCTCTCTCTCCTCACACGTCCCATTCTCTCTGTCTCCTTACACGTCCCATTCTCTCTCTCTCCTCACACGTCCATTCTCTCTCTCTCCTCACACGTCCCATTCTCTCTCTCTCCTCACACGTCCCAATTCTCTCTCTCCTCACACGTCCCATTCTCTCTCTCTCCTTCACACGTCCCATTCTCTCTCTCTCCTCCATGTCCATTCTGCTCTCCTCTCCATTCATCTCTCTCTCTCCTCACACGTCCCATTCTCTCTTCTCTCCTCACACGTCCCATTCTCTCTCTCTCTCCTCACACTCCTCATTCTCTCTCTCCTCACACGTCCCATTCTCTCTCTCTCCTCACACGTCCCATTCTCTCCCTCTCCTCACACGTCCCATTCTCTCTCTCTTCACACGTCCCATTTTCTCTCTCTTCACACATTCCATTCTCTCTCTCTCCTCACTCGTCACATTCTCTCCCTCTCCTCACACGTCCCATTCTCTCTCTCTTCACACGTCCCATTCTCTCTCTCCTCACACGTCCCATTCTCTCTCTCCTCACACGTCCCATTCTCTCTCTCTTCACACGTCCCATTCTCTCTCTCCTCACACGTCCCATTCTCTCTCTCTCTCCTCACACATCTCATTCTCTCTCTCTTCACACGTCCCATTCTCTCTCTCTCCTCACACGTCCCATTCTCCCTCTCTCTCCTCACACGTCTCATTCTCTCTCTCTTCACACGTCACATTCTCTCCCTCTCCTCACACGTCCCATTCTCTCTCTCTCCTCACATGTCCCATTCTCTCTCTCCTCACTCGTCCATTTTCTCTCTCTCCTCACACGTCCCATTCTCTCTCTCCTCACACATCCCATTCTCTCTCTCTCTCCTCACACGTCCCATTCTCTCCCTCTTCACACGTCCCATTCTCTCTCTCCTCATGTCCCATTCTCTCTCTCTCCTCACGTCCAATTCTCTCTCTCTCCTCACACGTCCCATTCTCTCTCTCCTCCTATCCCATTCTCTCTCTCTCCTCACACGTCCCATTCTCTCTCTCTCTCCTCACACGACCCATTCTCTCTCTCTCTCCTCACACGTCCCATTCTCTCTCTCTCCTCACACGTCCCATTCTCTATCTCTCTCCTCACACGTCGCATTCTCTCTCTCTCCTCACACGTCCCATTCTCTCTCTCTCCTCACACGTCCCATTCTCTCTCTCCTCACACGTCCCATTCTCTCTCTCTCCTCACACGTCCCATTCTCTCTCTCTCCTCACACGTCCCATTCTCTCTCTCCTCACACGTCCCATTCTCTCTCTCTCCTCACACGTCCCATTCTCTCTCTCCTCACACGTCCCATTCTCTCCTCACGCGTCCCATTCTCTCTCTCTCTCCTCACACGTCCCATTCTCTCTCTCTCTTCACACGTCCCATTCTCTCTCTCTCCTCACACATCCCATTCTCTCTATCCCCGCATGTCCCATTCTCTCTCTCCTCACACGTCCCATTCTCTCTCTCCTCACACTTCCCATTCTCTCTATCCCCGCACGTCCCATTCTCTCTCTCCTCACACGTCCCATTCTCTCTCTCCTCACACTTCCCATTCTCTCTATCCCCGCACGTCCCATTCTCTCTCTCCTCACACTTCCCATTCTCTCTATCCCCGCACGTCCCATTCTCTCTCTCCTCCCACGTCTCATTCTCTCTCTCTCGACTCGCACGTCCCATTATCTCTCTCTCCTCACACGTCCCATTCTCTCTATCCTCACACATCCCATTCTCTCTCTCTCCTCAGACGTACCATTCTCTCTCTCTCCTCACATGTACAATTCTCTCTCTCTCGACTCACACGTCCCATTCTCTCTCTCTCTCCTCACACGTCCCATTCTCTCTATCCTCACACATCCCATTCTCTCTCTCCTCACACATTCCATTCTCTCTCTCCTCACACGTCCCATTCTCTCTCTCCTCACACGTCCCATTCTCTCTCTCTCCTCACACGTCCCATTCTCTCTCTCCTCACACGTCCCATTCTCTCTCTCTCCTCACACGTCCCATTCTCTCTCTCCTCACATGTCCCATTCTCTCTCTCTCTCCTCACACGTCCCATTCTCTCTCTCCTCACACGTCCCATTCTCTCCCTCTCCTCCCATGTCCCATTCTCTCTCTCTCCTCACACGTCCCATTCTCTCTCTCTCCTCACACGTCCCATTCTCTCTCTCCTCAGACATCCCATTCTCTCACCTCACACGTCCCATTCTCTCTCTCTCCTCACACGTCCCATTCTCTCTCCTCAGACATCCCATTCTCTCACCTCACACGTCCCATTCTCTCTCTCTCCTCACACGTCCCATTCTCTCTCTCCTCAGACATCCCATTCTCTCACCTCACACGTCCCATTCTCTCTCTCTCCTCACACGTCCCATTCTCTCTCTCTCCTCACACTTCCCATTCTCTCTCTCCTCACACGTCCCATTCTCTCTGTCTCCTCACACGTCCCATTCTCTCTCTCTCCTCACACGTCCCATTCTCTCTCTCTCTCCTCCAACGTCCCATTCTCTCTCTCTCCTCACACGTCCTATTCTCTCTCTCCTCACACGTCCCATTCTCTCTCTCTCCTCACACGTCCCATTCTCTCTCTCTCCTCACATGTCCCATTCTCTCTCTCCTCACACGTCCCATTCTCTCTCTCTCCTCACACGTCCCATTCTCTCTCTCTCCTCACACGTCCCATTCTCTCTCTCTCTCCTCACACATCTCATTCTCTCTCTCTTCACACGTCCCATTCTCTCTCTCTCCTCACACGTCCCATTCTCTCTCTCTCTCCTCACACGTCCCATTCTCTCTCTCTTCACACGTCCCATTTTCTCTCTCTTCACACATTCCATTCTCTCTCTCTCCTCACACGTCACATTCTCTCCCTCTCCTCACACGTCCCATTCTCTCTCTCTTCACACGTCCCATTCTCTCTCTCCTCACACGTCCCATTCTCTCTCTCCTCACACGTCCCATTCTCTCTCTCTTCACACGTCCCATTCTCTCTCTCCTCACACGTCCCATTCTCTCTCTCTTCACACGTCCCATTCTCTCTCTCCTCACACGTCCCATTCTCTCCCTCTCTCCTCACACATCTCATTCTCTCTCTCTTCACACGTCCCATTCTCTCTCTCTCCTCACACGTCCCATTCTCCCTCTCTCTCCTCACACGTCTCATTCTCTCTCTCTTCACACGTCACATTCTCTCCCTCTCCTCACACGTCCCATTCTCTCTCTCTCCTCACATGTCCCATTCTCTCTCTCTTCACACATCCCATTCTCTCTCTCTCTCCTCACACGTCCCATTCTCTCTCTCCTCATGTCCCATTCTCTCTCTCTCCTCACGTCCAATTCTCTCTCTCTCCTCACACGTCCCATTCTCTCTCTCCTCATGTCCCATTCTCTCACTCACCTCACACGTCCCATTCTCTCTCTCTCTCCTCACACGTCCCATTCTCTATCTCTCTCCTCACACGTCGCATTCTCTCTCTCTCCTCACACGTCCCATTCTCTCTCTCTCCTCACACGTCCCATTCTCTCTCTCCTCATACGTCCCATTCTCTCTCTCTCCTCACACGTCCCATTCTCTCTCTCTCCTCACACGTCCCATTCTCTCTCTCCTCACACGTCCCATTCTCTCTCTCTCCTCATACGTCCCATTCTCTCTCTCCTCACACGTCCCATTCTCTCCTCACGCGTCCCATTCTCTCTCTCTCTCCTCACACGTCCCATTCTCTCTCTCTCTTCACACGTCCCATTCTCTCTCTCTCCTCACACATCCCATTCTCTCTATCCCCGCATGTCCCATTCTCTCTCTCCTCACACGTCTGATTCTCTCTCTCCTCACACTTCCCATTCTCTCTATCCCCGCACGTCCCATTCTCTCTCTCCTCACACGTCCCATTCTCTCTCTCCTCACACTTCCCATTCTCTCTATCCCCGCACGTCCCATTCTCTCTCTCCTCACACTTCCCATTCTCTCTATCCCCGCACGTCCCATTCTCTCTCTCCTCACACGTCTCATTCTCTCTCTCTCGACTCGCACGTCCCATTCTCTCTCTCTCCTCACACGTCTCATTCTCTCTATCCTCACACATCCCATTCTCTCTCTCTCCTCAGACGTACCATTCTCTCTCTCTCCTCACATGTACAATTCTCTCTCTCTCGACTCACACGTCCCATTCTCTCTCTCCTCACTCGTCCATTTTCTCTCTCTCCTCAGACGCCCCATTCTCTCTCTCTCCTCACACTTCCCATTCTCTCTCTCTCCTCACACGTCCCATTCTCTCTCTCTCCTCACACATCCCATTCTCTCTCTCCTCACACGTCCCATTCACTCTCTCTCTCCTCACACGTCCCATTCTCTATCTCTCTCCTCACACGTCGCATTCTCTCTCCTCACACGTCCCATTCTCTCTCTCTCCTCACACGTCCCATTCTCTCTCTCTCCTCACACGTCCCATTCTCTCTCTCTCCTCACACATCTCATTCTCTCTCTCTTCACACGTCCCATTCTCTCTCTCTCCTCACACGTCCCATTCTCTCTCTCTCTCCTCACACGTCCCATTCTCTCTCTCTTCACACGTCCCATTTTCTCTCTCTTCACACATTCCATTCTCTCTCCCTCCTCACACGTCACATTCTCTCCCTCTCCTCACACGTCCCATTCTCTCTCTCTTCACACGTCCCATTCTCTCTCTCCTCACACGTCCCATTCTCTCTCTCCTCACACGTCCCATTCTCTCTCTCTTCACACGTCCCATTCTCTCTCTCCTCACACGTCCCATTCTCTCTCTCTTCACACGTCCCATTCTCTCTCTCCTCACACGTCCCATTCTCTCTCTCTCTCCTCACACATCTCATTCTCTCTCTCTTCACACGTCCCATTCTCTCTCTCTCTGCTCACACGTCCCATTCTCCCTCTCTCTCCTCACACGTCTCATTCTCTCTCTCTTCACACGTCACATTCTCTCCCTCTCCTCACACGTCCCATTCTCTCTCTCTCCTCACATGTCCCATTCTCTCTCTCTTCACACATCCCATTCTCTCTCTCTCTCCTCACACGTCCCATTCTCTCTCTCCTCATGTCCCATTCTCTCTCTCCTCACTCGTCCATTTTCTCTCTCTCCTCACACGTCCCATTCTCTCTCTCCTCACACATCCCATTCTCTCTCTTTCTCCTCACACGTCCCATTCTCTCCCTCTTCACACGTCCCATTCTCTCTCTCCTCATGTCTCATTCTCTCTCTCTCCTCACGTCCCATTCTCTCTCTCTCTCCTCACACGACCCATTCTCTCTCTCTCTCCTCACACGGCCCATTCACTCTCTCTCTCCTCACACGTCCCATTCTCTATCTCTCTCCTCACACGTCGCATTCTCTCTCTCTCCTCACACGTCCCATTCTCTCTCTCTCCTCACACGTCCCATTCTCTCTCTCCTCACACGTCCCATTCTCTCTCTCTCCTCACACGTCCCATTCTCTCTCTCTCCTCACACGTCCCATTCTCTCTCTCCTCACACGTCCCATTCTCTCTCTCTCCTCACACGTCCCATTCTCTCTCTCTCCTCACACGTCCCATTCTCTCCTCTCTCACAAGTCCCATTCTCTCTCTCTCCTCCACACGTCCCATTCTCTCTCTCTCCTCACACGTCCCATTCTCTCTCTCTCCTCACACGTCCCATTCTCTCTCTCTCCTCACACGTCCCATTCTCTCTCTCCTCACACGTCCCATTCTCTCTCTCCTCACACGTCCCATTCTCTCTCTCCTCACACGTCCCATTCTCTCTCTCCTCACACGTCCCATTCTCTCTCTCCTCACACGTCCCATTCTCTCTCTCCTCACACGTCCCATTCTCTCTCTCTCCTCACACGTCCCATTCTCTCTCTCTCCTCACACGTCCCATTCTCTCTCTCTCTCACACGTCCCATTCTCTCTCTCCTCACACGTCCCATTCTCTCTCTCTCCTCACACGTCCCATTCTCTCTCTCCTCACACGTCCCATTCTCTCTCTCCTCACACGTCCCATTCTCTCTCCTCCTCAGACGTACCATTCTCTCTCTCTCCTCACAGTACAATTCTCTCTCTCTCTCCTCACATGTCCCATTCTCTCTCTCCTCACACGTCCCATTCTCTCTCTCCTCACACGTCCCATTCTCTCTCTCTCCTCACATGTCCCATTCTCTCTCTCCTCACACGTCCCATTCTCTCTCTCTCCTCACACGTCCCATTCTCTCTCTCCTCACATGTCCCATTCTCTCTCTCTCTCCTCACACGTCCCATTCTCTCTCTCCTCACACGTCCCATTCTCTCCCTCTCCTCCCATGTCCCATTCTCTCTCTCTCCTCACACGTCCCATTCTCTCTCTCTCCTCACACGTCCCATTCTCTCTCTCTCCTCACACATCCCATTCTCTCTCCTCACACGTCCCATTCCCTCTCTCTCCTCACACGTCCCATTCTCTCTCTCTCCTCAGACATCCCATTCTCTCACCTCACACGTCCCATTCTCTTTCTCTCCTCACACGTCCCATTCTCTCTCTCTCTCCTCACACGTCCCATTCTCTCTCTCCTCACACGTCCCATTCTCTCTCTCTCCTCACACGTCCCATTCTCTCTCTCTCCCACACGTCCCATTCTCTCTTCCTCACACGTCCCATTCTCTCTCTCCTCACACGTCCCATTCTCTCTCTCCTCACACGTCCCCATTCTCTCTCTCTCTCCTCACACGTCCCATCTCTCACTCCTCACACGTCCCATTCTCTCTCTCTCTCCTCACACGTCCATTCTCTCTCTCCTCACACGTCCCATCTCTCCTCTCCTCAGTCCATCTCCTCACCTCCACGTCCCATTCTCTCTCTCTCCTCACACGTCCATTCTCTCTCTCCTCACACGTCCCATTCTCTCTTCTCCTCACACGTCCCATTCTCTCTCTCTCCTCACACGTCCCATTCTCTCTCTCTCTCTCAAGTCCCATTCCCTTCTCTCTCCTACACGTCCCATTCTCTCTCTCTCCTCACACTTCCATTCTCTCTCTCTCTCACACATCCCATCTCTCCCTCACCTCACACGTCCCATTCTCTCTCTCTCACACGTCCCATTCTCTCCTCTCTCCTCTCACGTCCCATTCTCACTCTCTCCATTTTCTCTCTCTTCACACATTCCATTCTCTCTCTCTCCTCACACGTCACATTCTCTCTCTCTCCTCACACGTCCCATTCTCTCTCTCTTCACACGTCCCATTCTCTCTCTCCTCACACGTCCCATTCTCTCTCTCCTCACACGTCCCATTCTCTCTCTCTTCACACGTCCCATTCTCTCTCTCCTCACACGTCCCATTCTCTCTCTCTTCACACGTCCCATTCTCTCTCTCCTCACACGTCCCATTCTCTCTCTCTCTCCTCACACATCTCATTCTCTCTCTCTTCACACGTCCCATTCTCTCTCTCTCTCCTCACACGTCCCATTCTCCCTCTCTCTCCTCACACGTCTCATTCTCTCTCTCTTCACACGTCACATTCTCTCCCTCTCCTCACACGTCCCATTCTCTCTCTCTCCTCACATGTCCCATTCTCTCTCTCTTCACACATCCCATTCTCTCTCTCTCTCCTCACACGTCCCATTCTCTCTCTCCTCACGTCCCATTCTCTCTCTCCTCACTCGTCCATTTTCTCTCTCTCCTCACACGTCCCATTCTCTCTCTCCTCACACGTCCCATTCTCTCTCTCTCTCCTCACACGTCCCATTCTCTCCCTCTTCACACGTCCCATTCTCTCTCTCCTCATGTCCCATTCTCTCTCTCTCCTCACGTCCAATTCTCTCTCTCTCCTCATGTCCCATTCTCTCACTCTCCTCACACGTCCCATTCTCTATCTCTCTCCTCACACGACCCATTCTCTCTCTCTCTCCTCACACGTCCCATTCACTCTCTCTCCTCACACGTCCCATTCTCTATCTCTCTCCTCACACGTCGCATTCTCTCTCTCTCCTCACACGTCCCATTCTCTCTCTCTCCTCACACGTCCCATTCTCTCTCTCCTCACACGTCCCATTCTCTCTCTCTCCTCACACGTCCCATTCTCTCTCTCTCCTCACACGTCCCATTCTCTCTCTCCTCACACGTCCCATTCTCTCTCTCTCCTCACACGTCCCATTCTCTCTCTCCTCACACGTCCCATTCTCTCCTCACACGTCCCATTCTCTCTCTCTCCTCACACGTCCCATTCTCTCTCTCCTCACACGTCCCATTCTCTCTCTCTCACACGTCCCATTCTCTCTCTCTCCTCACACGTCCCATTCTCTCTCTCCTCACACGTCCCATTCTCTCTCTCCTCACACGTCCCATTCTCTCTCTCCTCACACTTCCCATTCTCTCTATCCCGCACGTCCCATTCTCTCTCTCCTCACACGTCCCATTCTCTCTCTCCTCACACTTCCCATTCTCTCTATCCCGCACGTCCCATTCTCTCTCTCCTCACACGTCCCATTCTCTCTTCTCCTCACACGTCCCATTCTCTCTCTCCTCACACGTCCCATTCTCTCTCTCTCCTCACACGTCCCATTCTCTCTCTCTCCTCACACGTCCCATTCTCTCTATCCTCACACATCCCATTCTCTCTCTCTCCTCAGACGTACCATTCTCTCTCTCTCCTCACATGTACAATTCTCTCTCTCTCGACTCACACGTCCCATTCTCTCTCTCTCTCCTCACACTGTCCCATTCTCTCTCTCTCTCACACATCCCATTCTTCTCTCTCCTCACACATCCATTCTCTCTTCTCTCTCACACGTCCATTCTCTCTCTCCTCACACGTCCACATTCTCTCTCTCTCCTCACACGTCACATTCTCTCTCTCCTCACACGTCCCATTCTCTCTTCTCACACGTCCCATTCTCCTTCTCACGTCCCATTCTCTCACTCGTCCATTCTCTCTCTCTCTCCTCACACGTCCCATTCTCTCTCTCCTCACACGTCCCATTCTCTCTCTCTCTCTCTCACACGTCCCATTCTCTCTCTCTCCTCACACGTCCCATTCTCTCTCTCTCCTCACACGTCCCATTCTCTCTCTCTCCTCACAAGTCCCATTTCTCTATCTCTCCTACACGTCCCATTCTCTCTCTCTCCTCACACGTACCCATTCTCTCTCTCTCTCAGACACCCATTCTCTCTCTATCCTCACACGTCCCATTCTCTCTCTCTCCTCACACGTCCCATTCTCTCTCTCCTCACAGTCCCATTCTCTCTCTCTCCTCACACGTCCCATTCTCTCTCTCTCCTCACACGTCCCATTCTCTCTCTCTCCTCACACGTCCCATTCTCTCTCTCCTCCAACGTCCCATTCCCTCTCTCTCCTAACACGTCCCATTCTCTCTCTCTCCTCACACGTCCCATTCTCTCTCTCTCCTCACATGTCCCATTCTCTCTCTCCTCACACAGTCCATTCTCTCTCTCTCCTCACACGTCACATTCTCTCCCTCTCCTCACACGTCCCATTCTCTCTCTCTTCACACGTCCCTTTCTCTCTCTCCTCACACGTCCCATTCTCTCTCTCTTCACACAGTCCATTCTCTCTCTCTCCTCACACGTCACATTCTCTCCCTCTCCTCACACGTCCCATTCTCTCTCTCTTCACACGTCCCTTTCTCTCTCTCCTCACACGTCCCATTCTCTCTCTCTTCACACGTCCCATTCTCCCTCTCTCTCCTCACACGTCTCATTCTCTCTCTCTTCTCACGTCACATTCTCTCCCTCTCCTCACACGTCCCATTCTCTCTCTCTCCTCACACGTCCCATTCTCTCTCTCTCTCACACGTCCCATTCTCTCTCTCTCTCCTCACACGTCCCATTCTCTCTCTCTCTCACACGTCCCATTCTCTCTCTCCTCACACATCCCATTCTCTCTCTCTCCTCACACGTCCCATTCTCTCTCTCCTCACACGTCCCATTCTCTCTCTCTCCTCACACGTCCCATTCTCTCTCTCTCTCACACGTCCCATTCTCTCTCTCCTCACACGTCCCATTCTCTCTCTCTCCTCACACGTCCCATTCTCTCTCTCTCCTCACACGTCCCATTCTCTCTCTCTCACACGTCCCATTCTCTCTCTCTCCTCACACGTCCCATTCTCTCTCTCCTCACACGTCCCATTCTCTCTCTCTCCTCACACGTCCATTCTCTCTCTCCTCACACGTCCCATTCTCTCTCTCCTCACACTTCCCATTCTCTCTCTCTCCTCACACGTCCCATTCTCTCCTCTCCTCACACGTCCCATTCTCTCTCTCAGTCCATTCTCTCTCTCACACGTCCTATTCTCTCTCTCCTCACACGTCCCATTCTCTCTCTCCTCACACGGCCCATTCTCTCTCTCTCTCCTCACACGTCCCATTCTCTCTCTCTCTCCTCACACGACCCATTCTCTCTCTCCTCACACGTCCCATTCACTCTCTCTCTCCTCACACGTCCCATTCTCTATCTCTCTCCTCACACGTCGCATTCTCTCTCCTCACACGTCCCATTCTCTCTCTCTCCTCACACGTCCCATTCTCTCTCTCCTCACACGTCCCATTCTCTCTCTCTCCTCACACGTCCCATTCTCTCTCTCTCCTCACACGTCCCATTCTCTCTCTCCTCACACGTCCCATTCTCTCCTCACACGTCCCATTCTCTCTCTCCTCACACGTCCCATTCTCTCTCTCTCTTCACACGTCCCATTCTCTCTCTCCTCACACGTCCCATTCTCTCTCTCCTCACACTTCCCATTCTCTCTATCCCCGCACGTCCCATTCTCTCTCTCCTCACACGTCCCATTCTCTCTCTCCTCACACTTCCCATTCTCTCTATCCCCGCACGTCCCATTCTCTCTCTCCTCACACTTCCCATTCTCTCTATCCCCGCACGTCCCATTCTCTCTCTCCTCACACGTCTCATTCTCTCTCTCTCGACTCGCACGTCCCATTCTCTCTCTCTCCTCACACGTCCCATTCTCTCTATCCTCACACATCCCATTCTCTCTCTCTCCTCAGACGTACCATTCTCTCTCTCTCCTCACATGTACAATTCTCTCTCTCTCGACTCACACGTCCCATTCTCTCTCTCTCTCCTCACACGTCCCATTCTCTCTATCCTCACACATCCCATTCTCTCTCTCTCCTCACACGTCCGATTCTCTCTCTCTCTCCTCACATGTCCCATTCTCTCTCTCCTCACACGTCCCATTCTCTCTCTCCTCACACGTCCGATTCTCTCTCTCTATCCTCACACGTCCCATTCTCTCTCTCCTCACACGTCCCATTCTCTCTCTCTCCTCACACGTCCCATTCTCTCTCTCCTCACACGTCCCATTCTCTCTATCTCTCCTCACACATCCCATTCTCTCTCTCTCTCCTCACACGTCCCATTCTCTCTCTCTCTCCTCACATGTCCCATTCTCTCTATCCTCACATGTCCCATTCTCTCTCTCCTCACACGTCCCATTCTCTCTCTCTCCTCACACATCCCATTCTCTCTATCCTCACACGTCCCATTCTCTCTCTCTCCTCACACATCCCATTCTCTCTCTCCTCACACGTCCCATTCTCTCTCTCCTCACACGTCCCATTCTCTCTATCTCTCCTCACACGTCCCATTCTCTCTCTCTCTCCTCACACGTCCCATTCTCTCTCCCTCTCCTCACATGTCCCATTCTCTCTATCCTCACATGTCCCATTCTCTCTCTCCTCACACGTCCCATTCTCTCTCTCTCCTCACACGTCCCATTCTCTCTATCTCTCCTCACACGTCCCATTCTCTCTCTCTCTCCTCACACATCCCATTCTCTCTCTCTCCTCACATGTCCCATTCTCTCTATCCTCACACGTCCCATTCTCTCTCTCCTCACACGTCGCATTCTCTCTCTCTCCTCACACGTCCCATAATCTCTCTCTCCTCACACGTCCCATTCTCTCTCTCTCTCCTCACACGTCTCATTCCCTCTCTCCTCACACATCCCATTCTCTCTCTCCTCACACGTCCCATTCTCTCTCTCCTCACACGTCCCATTCTCTCTCTCTCCTCACACGTCCCATTCTCTCTCTCTCCTCACACGTCCCATTCTCTCTCTCCTCACACGTCCCATTCTCTCTCTCTCCTCACACGTCCCATCCTCTCTCTCCTCACACGTCCCATTCTCTCCTCACACGTCCCATTCTCTCTCTCTCTCCTCACACGTCCCATTCTCTCTCTCTCTTCACACGTCCCATTCTCTCTCTCTCCTCACACATCCCATTCTCTCTATCCCCGCATCTCCCATTCTCTCTCTCCTCACACGTCCCATTCTCTCTCTCCTCACACTTCCCATTCTCTCTATCCCCGCACGTCCCATTCTCTCTCTCCTCACACGTCCCATTCTCTCTCTCCTCACACTTCCCATTCTCTCTATCCCCGCACGTCCCATTCTCTCTCTCCTCACACTTCCCATTCTCTCTATCCCCGCACGTCCCATTCTCTCTCTCCTCACACGTCTCATTCTCTCTCTCTCGACTCGCACGTCCCATTCTCTCTCTCTCCTCACACGTCCCATTCTCTCTATCCTCACACATCCCATTCTCTCTCTCTCCTCAGACGTACCATTCTCTCTCTCTCCTCACACGTCCCATTCTCTCTATCTCTCCTCACACGTCCCATTCTCTCTCTCTCTCCTCACACATCCCATTCTCTCTCTCTCCTCACATGTCCCATTCTCTCTATCCTCACACGTCCCATTCTCTCTCTCCTCACACGTCGCATTCTCTCTCTCTCCTCACACGTCCCATAATCTCTCTCTCCTCACACGTCCCATTCTCTCTCTCTCTCCTCACACGTCTCATTCCCTCTCTCCTCACACATCCCATTCTCTCTCTCCTCACACGTCCCATTCTCTCTCTCCTCACACGTCCCACTCTCTCTCTCTCCTCACACGTCTCATTCCCTCTCTCCTCACACATCCCATTCTCTCTCTCCTCACACGTCCCATTCACTCTCTCCTCCCACGTCCCATTCTCTCTCTCCTCACACGTCCCATTCTCTCTCTCTCCTCACACGTCCCATTCTCTCTCTCCTCACACGTCCCATTCTCTCTCTCCTCACACGTCCCATTCTCTCTCTCTCCTCACACGTCCCATTCTCTCTCTCTCCTCACACGTCCCATTCTCTCTCTCCTCACACGTCCCATTCTCTCTCTCCTCACACGTCCCATTCTATCTCTCTCCTCACACGTCCCATTCTCTCTCTCCTCACACGTCCCATTCTCTCCTCACACGTCCCATTCTCTCTCTCTCTCCTCACACGTCCCATTCTCTCTCTCTCTTCACACGTCCCATTCTCTCTCTCCTCACACGTCCCATTCTCTCTCTCTCCTCACACGTCCCATTCTCTCTCTCCTCACACGTCCCATTCTCTCTCTCTCCTCACACGTCCCATTCTCTCTCTCTCCTCACACGTCCCATTCTCTCTCTCTCCTCACACGTCCCATTCTCTCTCTCTCCTCACACGTCCCATTCTATCTCTCCTCACACGTCCCATTCTCTCTCTCTCCTCACACGTCCCATCTCTCTCTCTCCTCACACGTCCCATTCTCTCTCTCCTCACACGTCCCATTCTCTCTCTCTCCTCACACGTCCCATTCTCTCTCTCTCCTCACACGTCCCATTCTCTCTCTCTCTCACACTCTCATTCTCTCTCTCTCTCACACTCCCATTCTCTCTCTCTCCTCACACGTCCATTCTCTCTCTCCTCACACGTCCCATTCTCTCTCTCCTCACACGTCCCATTCTCTCTCTCTCACAATCCCATTCTCTCTCTCTCCTCACACGTCCATTCTCTCTCTCCTCACAAGTCCCATTCTCTCTCTCCTCACACGTCCCATTCTCTCTCTCCTCACACGTCCCATTCTCTCTCTCCTCACACGTCCCATTCTCTCTCTCTCTCCTCACACGTCCCATTCGCTCCTCACACGTCCCATTCTCTCTCTCTCTCTCCTCACACGTCCCATTCTCTCTCTCCTCACACGTCCCATTCTCTCTCTCCTCACACGTCCCATTCTCTCTCTCTCTCACACGTCCCATTCTCTCTCTCTCCTCACACGTCCCATTCTCTCTCTCCTCACACGTCCCATTCTCTCTCTCTCCTCACACGTCCCATTCTCTCTCTCTCCTCACACGTCCCATTCTCTCTCTCTCTCCTCACACGTCCCATTCTCTCTCTCTCCTCACACATCCCATTCTCTCTCTCTCCTCACACATCCCATTCTCTCTCTCTCCTCGCACGTCCCATTCTCTCTCTCCTCACACGTCCCATTCTCTCCCTCTCCTCACACGTCCCATTCTCTCTGTCTCTTCACACGTCCCATTTTCTCTCTCTTCACACATTCCATTCTCTCTCTCTCCTCACACGTCACATTCTCTCCCTCTCCTCACACGTCCCATTCTCTCTCTCTTCACACGTCCCATTCTCTCTCTCCTCACACGTCCCATTCTCTCTCTCCTCACACGTCCCATTCTCTCTCTCCTCACACGTCCCATTCTCTCTCTCCTCACACGTCCCATTCTCTCTCTCCTCACACGTCCCATTCTCTCTCTCTCCTCACACGTCCCATTCTCTCTCTCTCCTCACACGTCCCATTCTCTCTCTCCTCACACGTCCCATTCTCTCTCTCTCCTCACACGTCCCATTCTCTCTCTCTCCTCACACGTCCCATTCTCTCTCTCCTCACACGTCCCATTCTCTCTCTCCTCACACGTCCCATTCTCTCTCTCTCTCCTCACACGTCCCATTCTCTCTCTCTCTCACACGTCCCATTCTCTCTCTCCTCACACGTCCCATTCTCTCTCTCCTCACACGTCCCATTCTCTCTCTCC